>CM070088.1:7618495-7778495 GCA_036178185.1 Liparis tanakae | reverse complement strand
GACTTGTTTCAGACTAGAAATGTTGTACTTGTTTTGTAAAGAATTGTATTCTTGAGCAAGCAATAAACGTCTCACCGCTGGTTGCCAGGAATCTAAATCCTGTCTCACTTTCTTCATTTGCCTCCAAAAATTCAAACGTTTCATCTTGTACAACACATTGACAGCAAAGACGTTCCTTGGGATCTTAAAAGTGTGACGTAAAGTCTGAACGTGCATGTAAAGAGTTCATTCATTCAACCAGCAGATGTCACTTTTGGATTGTAAATAGTTCAACAGCCAACTGGGGCTGTAACTGCAGCCTTTTTACTTTAATCTTAAAAATGTAAACATATCGAGCCTGAGCACTGAAAAATAGGCATGTTCTGTAGACCAATGTGTTATATTATTGCTGAAATTCCTGTTCCCTCCTCTTTCTCACAGTCCAGATGGATGGTTGTGTAGGAGAAAGGAAGGAGACAGAAAGCAGAGAGAGACCAATTTATGTGGGCAAACAGGGAGGGAGGTGCAGACCCATAGAATAAAAGAAGCGTCTGGGCGGGAGGTGGACTAATTTAACCGATCTTTACTCCGCCACAATCCTGAAGCCCCCTCAATACCTCTCTGGCCTTCGTGAAAGAGCACTTGAAGGGTTGAAAAACATTCCAGAGAGAGAAAGTACCTGGTGACGGAGAGCAGCTTTAGTTTAGAGCAAGAGCAGAAGAGAAAGGTTGTTATCATGATCACAAAATTCTTCATATCTTGAACCGAGAAAGTGGATTCTGTGGCTTTAGTTTCACAAAAGCTAGTTTAATTAACACGGCCTCAGTTTTTACTTTTAGTCACACACAAGTCACTCCAACCACTTGTGGTCGTTTCCATACTGTGCTCACAGGGAGTGCATCCAGAAAAGACATTTATGTGTGAGCCAACTACAACAACAAGGGACGGTACGGAAAGCGTATCGCTGTCTTTGCTTAATAACTGAGATGTGATCTAAAGGAAAAGCCCAAAGAATTATTTTCAGTAATGTGTATTGTGTAGTTTGGGGCTACACATAGGAAAAAAGTATTGACACTGACAAAACCGGCTTTTTAAGGAGTTGTTTTTAAACTTTGCACAGTGGATTAATATCAATTACCAATAATCCATAAATGACATCATGCAAACTAGTGCAGTAGCCTGCAAAATATAGTTTAGTTAAAGAAATATTGATTGTGTCAAGAATGTGATGTTTTCTTGAGTGTATCAGAGAAGAACTCAGTCAAGTCACTTCCCTTTGTTCTGCTCTGTTCCTCATGCTGAAAACATGAAGTTGATTGACTTGTACACCCCAATATAGAAATGTCTACATAACTCCATATCATATGACATTGTTAAATGAATGCAATGGATTGCAGAAGTGTTCCTGTTGTTTTGCCCATTAGCCCTAAAGTCATGACTTAGAACTCTAATGGTTACGGATCATTTGACTGTGTTTGTTGATTAGGCGAGATCTAGCAATTTTAGAGAGAAATCAAAGTTTAATTTTAAAAAACAAGCTGCTGGTGAAAGAAAAAGTGAACATGAAACAAAGTGCAAATACTTTAAAAGTGTGGATCATCATCGGCTAAATCATGTAAAGTAGGAAAGTCTGCTGCTCCTAAAGGAAGTGTTGTGGAAACGTCAGTGGGAAACTTTATAATGAATAAATTGCGAAGAAACTCTTAAAGTGAATTAGACATTCTTTTAGTCTGCACTCCTCTCTCTCTCTCTCTCTCTTTCATCATACATTCTTTAACACAGCAACATATAGCTTTCATGTTGATGCATTGCACGCAAAGCCAAATATTCTGACAGAATTTAAGAACAATGGGAATATTCAATGCACTCATTTCACCCACTTCCAGATAGATAAAAAAAAAGAAGAAAAGAAGAAGACATGCTCAGGTGCACATACTCGCACACATACTTTGCGTTATAGAGTTGCAGATGAATGGGATTGTGGGAGAGTAATTGTATCCCTCGTGGCTCTTCACAAGAGAGCACTGAGACTCAAATTAAAGCACTGACCTGGTTAGCTTTCAGTCAGCAGAAGGGGGAGCTTTACACATTTTCATACCCCGCAGGGCGCCCCTCCTCAGATGAATGGTTATTGGTATGATTGGGAATTGAGTTATCAACATATTCATTATCAATAATCTTCAGATAGGTACTATTGTATTTAAATGTCTTAACAATTCCCCCGTAACTATTTCCTTTCATGTTTTTTAAACTAAATAATAATAATAATAATAATAATCTTGAAAGAGTACACGATACAGTGCATGAAAGCAGTGCAGATGTATGGTATTGTAATCCTTGTTTTTATTTAGTTTTCTTCTTGTAAATTTTATCTCTTGTTGCATTATTTAATCTAAATGTTTGATGACTTTATTTTACAAACTCTCAGGTTTTTTTTTCATTCCACCTGTGCATCTTCTTATGATAATGTATTTTCTAGTTTATTTCAAATATTAATCATCAAATTAAGAACTACAGACTGACCTTTTTTACTGCAGACATTTACTTCTAAGAAGAACAAATCCCGGTGGAAGTAAAAACATAAACACTGGCTCAGTTCATAGTGTCCCAGGAGGCCATAGGGTGAACCATCAGTGTACCGCCAGGGCCCTGCAACTTGCACCACTGAATGAGACGCAGCTAACATCAATGGGAGACATCTTTTCGAAAGGTCACTCAGAGTTGAGGGGCCATCTTATCTAATTATGATGTATGCATAATGCACTCAAGTAAGAATGCTTGCTAATTGTTTCTGTGTCACAGGAAAATAGTACAGAACACCCAAAATGTATTATGAACCCACTTTTGAGAACGCTGGAGTCTTAGAAATATCTCAAAAGAAGAGAAAATTGTGTGGTCTACATGGCGTCTATGGTTGGACCAAAACACACCCGTGGTTGGACGATGTCAATGGGTTAGACCACCAATCAGTCAATAAAGAAGATGTGTCTAACTTCAAAGTTCAATAGTTCTCAAATGAAACGATGCTTTTTAAATTGCATTTGCTCAAAAAAAAGTGTTCCTCTTGATTAAATGGTTGTGATTAACTGCTCTAACTTGTTACCTTATTTAATTGGAAATGTAATTTGTTCAATAATGTAAAGACCTACTGCTGACTGACTGAAGCCAACAAAACGGATTGACTTTATGACATCGGTGAAGCTATATAGCCGATATGTATTCTTTGGTAAATTACTGTCAGAGACGCCGAAGAATAAAGTGGTTTGAGCAATCAATGTATGTCGGTTATCAACAGAGGTGACGTAATGCGTATTGCAATGGATCATTCCTCCAGGGGGATGTTGCTGTAGAATCTCGACAAATGAGCGGTTACTTTCCATAGTCAGGTGAGCTCCCGGCCCCCCCGCTCCGTGCTGAGTAGATGGTACAGTCCACTTGCTGTTCGGAGTTGTTGCTGAGGAGGTTCCACTGTTCAACACATACCGTTAAATTGGCAGGCAGCCGACGCCTGGGTCCGGGAGCAGAGACCGCACTGTTTGTGAAAATGTTACCGTCTCATCAGCGGAGTTACCTCGGACAGCAGGGCAAGCTGGCGTTATTCCACCTTTTGTGCAGCATTACAGGTGAGTCGGGAATTTAGCACGGCAGTTCTACTTGTTCTCCAAACGTTACACAGAAGTTTTGTGAAAGAGCCGAATGTCTCGCGCATCGTGCATAAATCTCAGCAAACGAGTCGGCTAAACGAGCTCGGACCGTGTGTTTCAAGTGCGGGTGCTTTTTTTCAAGTTGCCAGGGAAGCAAGTTGAGCAGGTGCCATTGAAATACCTCAGGGAAGTTGGTTACTTGTTCAGCTAGCCCGCAGCCACCGCCGCGGGTGATGGTGCGACCATAGAAACCACCGAGGGGCACACGCGATGATAATAATGAATATATTCCGTTACCCAACCTACCCTTGGGGTCATTGCGGATTCACTGGCATATTAACTTCAGAAACATTTGCTATTTAAGTAACACTGTGCTATTTAATGTGTCACGCCAGCTGCGTTTGCCAAATGTTGATGAACTGACATTCCTGTCATCTGAGAAGACATTGCTGAATGTCAGCACCTCCCAGCCTGAGGATGAGGGTCAGCCACCATGAGCATGCAGCGGAGCTCATTGAGGTTTAATTAAGGGCCGAACAATCCACTAACTCGGCCCTGAAACGAGCCAACTTTGTGCACAGTGCTGCTTTCAAAAGAAGAAGCAAGGAGCCATCTATGCTCCAAATCTGTCTTCTCACTGTCCTCAGATCTACTCTCAAGTTAGCTTTTATGCATCTAAAAGAAACCAATGGAATATGTATAACCAGTGTGATGCAATAAACCAGCCGAATTAATTCAATGTCAATGTTAATTCAGTGTCCTGCCTACGATGTCTACGTTGTCTTGCTTTACCTTAAGGTAAGAAAAGAAACTACTAACACGATGACTAGAACATCAATGAATCAAACACCAACACCAACTGCATTGAACAATCTCTGTAGAGAGCAGTAACTTTTACTACTAACTAATGACAAATAAGTGACTATATTTCATATGTCCAAGATAGTTGCGCTGTTTTCTGTTGTAGTGGTCTTCCCTTGTAACGTAAGCAACTGGACAGTGTGCAGAGAGGGGAGGCTCTGGGCTACGATCCTGGGACTCGACTAATAGTTGGATCTTTAACTCTTGCTAAAGACGTGAGACACGAGCAGAATGAGCCAGACCCTCTCTCGCATACGTAATGTATTGCATGGTCTGTCATGTTATCACCAAGGTTATAAAGTCCATTCCTATATGGGGTTACTTCCTTCAAAGTTTGCCATTTTTCTAAAATAATAATAATGTACACTAGTGTAGTGGTTTAAGTTGGCATTACATTTCAAATGAGTAGTCTGACTGTGTGCCTTTTTTCTTTTTTATTTAATACAAATAAAAAGCAAAATATATTTGGATTTTAGGCCTAAAAAAACATGTTCAAGACATGTCCATTAAATACTTGTAAAGTCAGTTAAATTCGGACATTTTGGGAGTAAAATAAGTTTTACGTTTCTTTGTCGGTTTAGGGAAATTTCGTGATGCCATACAGCTTATTTTGCATTTTTCCTGTCGTAGAAAGTGTTTAGTGTACACTTTTGGGTTATTGCAGTCGGCTAGGAATGTGTATTTCTTTACCGCTGGGAAAATGTGCTTTTAGGGCAGCTGGATGAAGTCATTCTAAAAAAATTGTGCAAAAAGTTGAAAAGCCACACTGTCAAACTACCGTTAAACCCCTTTCTGTCCTGCTCTGCACAGCTGGCTGTGCCGCTTCCAACGCCATTTATGTTCTGATTTCCACGTTTAACAAAACTCACTGCCCTCTGGCAAGACACACATATTAATACACTTGCTTCCACATAAAGTGGTGCGTGTGAAGGTAATATTGACTAAAGTGAGAACGAGCACCAGTGACCCCCCCAGGGAGCAATGTGTCCTTGATGTCAGGATATCTATAATCTGTGTGTGTGAGTGAAGGAGACGCATTGTGTTGCATTTGCAAACCAAACAAAGTATCTACATCGGCTGCTCTCTTTGAGGATCTAAGGCTGCAAGATCATAAAGTTGCTTTTACTTTGTCTCTGAAAACCCAAGAAGAGGGGAAAACATTCGTACTGCTTTGTCAAGATGGGCTGCGTATAAGATCAGATGCACTTTACCCTTATTCCCTTCTCTTGTTTTTATTCCGAGTTGGAGAAAACGAGGCCAGGCTTATGTAAGGTTGTCGTCATGTCACAATAAAAATTTAATACAGTCGCTATACCTCTCCCATTAAATATTTAGTGCAGGAAAATGCTGCTTTCTTCTTATGACGAATAAGTGGTCAGACGGTTAACTACAGTATATCGTACAGTCGCTGCCGTATGGGTTTAGGTGTGTGTGTAAATGCAAACTATTTATTTTTGTTTAAATCATCGGGATAATGCATGTCTTATACTTTTCATTTGAAAGTTTGAGTCTATACTGTGTCCCTGTTTCCATTTCTAGTGTTTATTATAAGCTACATATCTTCCCAATTAATTTATTTTAAGGACTGCCTTTAAACTACCTTCTCATGATGCATGTGGGGACGTTCACTTAAGTGCCATTACATTGCGATGTTTTTTTGGTGCTCTGCCTCTTGACTTGATAACCTCATTTGCCATGAGGATACGCCATTTGGGCTGACATGCTAATTATCTTCAGCAACAGAACAATATCAAACATCGTCTTCGGACTATTGCTTTATATTGAGGACAGTTTCACTCCTCCTTGAATGAAGTTGTACATTTTGTGGGATATATCAATAATTGAGTCGTCATTTCCACGAGATGCTCATCGGTCCAGCCACCACAAGGTGAAGCCATGTCTTAGTTTTGGTTTGACAGACTTGCTTCACATTTCTTTTGTTTCAATCTGTTACATTAAAAAAAAAAAAAAAAAAAATGTAAGTCCTGCTGCATTTTAGACTATTTGAGAATATTGTATTGTATTCAGCAGTGGAAATGAAAACTCATCACTGCTTGGCTCGTCTTTTTGGATTAAAGGATAGGCATTAAAAACAATCTCCCCCTTCTTGCTGTCAATAGCCATGATGGGGAACGGTAAACTTGAGGTTATCATTCAAAGTTGCAGCCTTATGTATAGACTACCCTCCTTCCTAACTTGAACTGGTCAGATGGATTGTTACACAACCGTCTGAGAAGCCACCACCGGAAACCTTTATGGAAATGGGATTGCCCTTCCGAATGTGGCAGGTGATTGAATCATCTGTCAATTAAACTCTTCCTGAAGCAAGTCGGGAGAGGAGCAGAACTGGGAAAAGCCTTCAGTGCTGGTCTTTGATCCTTTTTCACTGAATCACTACTATCCAGTTCTGTTAAAACTGAGCTAACCGCTTCGGGGGTCTGACATTTGTTGTTTAGAATGACTAGTCCCCTTCTCTCTGATTTTTGGGTGATGTGTGATCTCATGTTGCAAAACAACCCTCTTAGTGTTTTTCTGTGAAACACTGGCCAGTAACTGTGAAATGGGGGAAACTCTGCACAAAAATGACTGCAACTGTCATCCCCTCTTGATCTAACAGACTCCCAAACTCTATTTTTAGTCTTGGCTAAATTTGGAATGCATCTTTGCACAGAATGAGGACTGTGATGTTGTCCCCATCACTGGCATTGGAAGCACAGAGGGAGGAAATGTCCTATGTCGGCCAATGCAAAAAAAAGTGTCACTCTACAACAGGGTTGCGGAAAATTATTCAGATTGTATTCCCATTTGATGAATTACATTTTTTTATTTGTTATCTTTCAATTTGACAAGTCTCACTGTAATTGGTCACACCATCGGAATTGTCTTTTTTCATTATTTGCATACCCTAATGACTAACCTTGTAATTAATCCATAATCTACCAACATGACAATTAGACAAGGGAAAACATTGATGTATTAAAGCCAAATACCTACAGTGTTTAACCTTTTTTATTACTATCCTAGAACATTAAAAAACTAAAACTAGACATTTGAGGGGTACTAATATTGGAAGACATTTCCTTCTTAGAGGGAGTTTGGCCAGAGACGGAGCCGTTTTTGGCCAAACAACAATCGAATATTTGGAGTCGGTTGCCAAGCAGAGCAGAAGGTTATGATTTATGATATCTTCCTGCTGGCAGCCTTTTGCAATTAGTTATATGGTTGAGGGCGTTGGCAGTCCAGCAGTGCTATATTGTCTTTTCTGAACCAGTAAGGTAATGCCTCTATTTTATTGTTCACTGTAATAGTCGTGATACAGTTCCTCGTTCGATTTACTTAATGTTGCCCCTCCTCACTCAAAGCCCTCTTTCTCTTCCCTCATCGATGATGTCATTGTCGTGTTTGCACATCTCCTTTTTTTTCTTTTTCCCTTTCTGCCGGTCTCAGTCTGTTCTCTTCATCTCCCTTTTGACTTTCCTCCAACACGACGTTCAGCTCTCAGCTTTTTAAAAATGCCACATTTCTGACAATTGCCAGAATCGGTCAGAATTGTGAGTGTGTGTGTGTGTGTGTGTGTGTGGGGGTCAGATATATTTGGACAAAGGAGATACAGACGACTTGCCTTTTTTAAATTCCGGTCGGAAGAAGTAAAGCTATAGATGAAACAAATTCATCAATAGATCACTGTCGGCTGTGTATTTGTTGAAAGCCCAGCGCCTGCTGTGGCCGTACCAAGCTCTGATTCTGGTCTGATACCCACAGATGTCAGATGGCACTGAACTTTGTTTTAATGACTCTGACGTCAGGCGTAACCCTGGCGATACTCTTCTCGCTCACTGATGCGGTCTTGATGATTTACTCTGTCTTAGATTTACATTTTGTTTAATTGAAAATGTAAAGTGTGCCATTGAGTAGAATAAAGCTAAATCAACCACAAAAGTGAATTGTCTGCCATATGATTTACAAGCAATGATATGCGTCATACTTCTTTTTTAGAGTAATCATTTAGTCTTTAAATGTTAAAAAAGATGTTATGGGAGCCCAAAGGGATTTGTTTTTTAAGTGTTATGTTTAACCTCTCCAGAACACAAAGAAATTACTTTTGTTATAAAGCAAAGAAGCATACAAATATTTATCACAATATTTGCAAACTGTCAATATTCAGCAGCAAGTAAAAAAAAAAAGGCAAAATGTATCTTTTTTGGAAGGAGAGGATCTAGATAACCACATCAACAATGACATTGAAAGAAGTTTAAACAAAGGTCTAGCGTTAATGCCTTTAGCGTCCAACTGTTCTGCTCAATGGTGCTCGAGTCTCCACAGCTGTTTGCAGATGCACATGATGGTTTGTGGCTGAAGTCGTGTTTTTGTGTGTCTCCTCTGGCAGGCGTGTGTGCCAGTCAGGTGGTGGTGCCTGAGCGGGTGAACGCCGTGCTGGGGAAGAATGTGACGCTCCAGTGCAAGGTGGAAGTGGGTTCAAACCTTACTCTGACTCAGAGTTCCTGGGAGCGCCGTCTGCCATCGGGCTCCGTCACCGTCGCCGTCTACAACCCTCAGTACGGCATCTCCATCCCTCCAGAGTATATCCACCGCTTGTATTTCCGCTCGCCCTCCTCGCACGATGCCACCATTGTCTTGGGAAACGTGGGCTACGCTGATGTCGGCATCTATACCTGTAAGGTTGCCACGTTCCCTCTTGGAAACACTCAGGACTCCACTACCGTCAATGTGCTTGGTGAGTAGTGCAGTGTGCTCTTCTATGTGACCAGTTCTGTAATGTCAAGTACAGCTAAAAGATTGATCACTTAACTATGGAGTTGATTAAATATTGAATAATTGTCAAATGTGAATATTTGCTGATGCTCCAAGTATTTGTGTTATGGACTGTCTTCTAATTTTCCATTGTTCCTCGCCCACTGTCTGCATCGCAGTGGAGCCGAAAGTCTACATCTCTGCAGGTTCATCTGCTTTGATCGACGGTGGTAATGACACCGTGGTGGCCACTTGTATCTCTGAGCGAGCCCGGCCCCCCGCCGAGGTGTCCTGGGAGTCCAACCTTTTTGGACAGTCAGAAGTGCAGCTATTTGACGAAGCCAACGGCACAACCAGCACACAAGTGAGCTACCTTTGGCAGCCAACACGTCATGTCCAGGGCCACGCACTCACCTGTGTTGTCCGCCACCCGGCCCTGCAGAGTGACTTCAGGATCCCCTACCAACTCAATGTGCAGTGTGGGTGCCTTATGAGTGGCTATTTGGGGTATCGTGTTAACCTCTTAAAGAGGGCCTTTTAGTAAATATGATGGTGATTTTGTCCTGCCGTAAGACTTTTCTTATGTATTATTATTATTATTATTATTATGGCTTAAAGTGACGTTTTTATGTCTGGGAGGAGGCTCCATTCTGTCAATTCAAAGGGGGCAAGTATAGAAGTAATTTCCTTACTTGCTTTTATTTTCCTTAAACAGTCAAACACTGTATTTAGCAGAAAGTAAAGGCAGGTCATCTTAAGGTATTTGATTTCCAACAGCATTCAGTTGATGCTGCTGGGCCTTGGCAGTGTTTGTTTTATTCATGTAAAGCACTTCAACAATAATACATTTTTGAAAACTGCTGAATTTACGGATTAATTCAAGGACAATCCATGCGAGCTCCCTACAGGTATTAATGCTCGTTTAAGAAAGGCTGTCCTTGGTCGTTTCCTTGCTCCATCTTTTTCAAAATCAAATGTCAGCAGGCCCCCTAGATGTTCAAGCAGAAATCTGTACTAGGTGGGGCTCTAATGGATGTCTGCGTAGCAGCTGCCAATAGACTGGTGAAAGGAGTCAAATTAGCTCCTTAAAAATATTGTTGTTCTGATTGATGCTAATTCAATTTATAGCGCAGAAAAATGGGAATGCCAAGCTTTTGGTAAATTCCTATAAATAAAAAAACATAACTGACCCTAAATAAAAAAAACATAACTGACCCTACTTGGGGAACAGTGTTGATTTGGTTTGAAATGTTTAGAAATATAACATGCAAGTCATTACTGTTTACTTATCTGTACACTGTACAATGTTTTAGATGTTATAGATTATGCATATTTGGAGGGCACAGGCTCATGTCTCGTGGCTTTGATTGACCTCAGACTTCATTCTACACAAACCTGGCAAATGGTCATCGAGCATGTTTTCTGATGCAAAGCACAGCGCTTCAGCCAGAACTATTAATACATTATGCCAGGTATCTTGTGGTTACGGTTAAACGGCACGCAGAAATGTGGCGACTGAAATGCGAGCAGAAATGTGGTGACTGTCGGTGGAGAGCACGTCTGACCTTCAATCAGAGGATCGGCGGTTCGATCCCCGGCATGTCGATGCGTCCTTAAGCAAGACACTCGACCCCGAATTGCCCCCTGTAGATGATGTGTTTACGAATACAAGTCCCTTTGGATGAAAGCGTCAGTTAAAAGAAATGTTAAATAGTCAGTCTTTGCAGCTGAACAGGGTTTTTTTCAGGTCGTTTGTGGCTAGTTTGTATTAAAATTTCAAATATTTTTTTACCCTTTCTCTTTAGTTGCTCCTGACATCTCTGTTGTGGGCTATGATGGAGACTGGTATATTGGTCGTGAACACGTTCAAATGACGTGCAAAGCCAATGCAAACCCACCGCCTAATCACTTCAGATGGATCAGGTGTGTGTGTCTGTTTTGTGCGATACTTTCCTCTTTTTTTTTTTTATTGCAGCCACATGCTTTTCTCATAATAATAATAATAATAATAATAATAATGACAAATGATAGGCCCAATTGAAGACTAACATTGGCTTTTCTTTTAAGAGATTTAAAAATATCTCAATTCTTTATATATTAAATTATTCAAGTCATTATTTTTCACGTGTCCAAATATGTCACCAGATGGTTGTTGTAGGTGTGTCTGTTTCTAAATATCTGTGTCTCTTGTGCATCATAGATTGGACAGTGAAATGCAAGAAGGGGTGGAAATAATGAACAGCACTTTGCTCTTCCTGCGTCCCCTCCAGCGGAATGACTCTGGAGTTTACAGGTGTGAGGTTGCCAACGACATCAACCTCCGCAGTCGGGATGTGCGCATTCTCATACAAGGTGAGCGGAGGATACACAGCTGACTCCTATTGCCTTCTCTTCCCATAGGAAGTTTTGTGCTTACACACGCACACGCACACGCACACGCACACGCACACGCACATGCACACGCACACGCACATGCACACGGCATAGAGCGTATCACAGCCTGGGACTTTGTCCTTCAAGCTGAAATGTGACACTATCACTCTCACCCATTCTGTACATGCTGACAGTCTACCAAGCGTTCACTCATGGCAAACTGTGTTGGCACTGATGGAATTTGATCTTTTAAAATTTAATTTTAATTGCATGCCGATTAGTCTTGATTAACGTTGGGTCTCCAGATGTTCAAACGGGAAGGTTCTGGGCCAACAGCTGCACATATTTAAGGCCTCTTTAGACCACATGGCACTGCCCCTGCGCTGTCTTCTTGGCTTGGCTTCTAAGTGTGGCTCTTTTGTGTATGACGAGCATGCTCCTCTGGTTTCACAAAATCTGTCTTGTATGTGGAAGCTCTCTCGCTGAATGAAGTTCTGATTATGATGTGATCGTCTTTTACATCTCTCTCGCTTCCTATTCTGTGTTTCTTTTATTTCTGCATGTGTCATGCGGTAAGAAGCAAAAGCCTGCAGCCTTACTGTGAGATGATGTTCCAGATTCATAAAACATTAACTAGATCTTTTCAACTCCTATTTATTATTTATCATTCATATTTCATTTTCCTTTGAGAGGACTTGTACGGGTGTGCACAAGCTCACACGTGTTGGTGTTCCCTTCGTTGTGTGTGTTGCTGTTGGTCTTCTTGCATGTGTCGGTGCACTGCCTCAGCATGGAGTTGTACAATTCACATACTTGGTGACTACAAGTCTTTGGGTTCATGTCGTCTCTCAGATGTGAATCTTTTCCTCACATCTGGCTTGCCTGGCTTTATAATGGCAGAACAATTTTGCATCAGCATTACAGCTTTTAGACTCAAATTCTTTCCATAACTTTAGTTCCTTCTGATGATGACTATTGATTTGGGAGCATCACCCTCACCCAGTACATTTTAACTTTGCTGTTCAAATAATATACAAAATATTTTTTACATTTACTTTTAAAATGCTATCGCAACGTAGTCAGGACATTGCAGGAGCTAATTTGTCGTCAGTCATACATTTGCTCTCTAAATGTAGTAATAATACTGTGATTTTAAAATATTTTGAACGTTTTTAAAAAAAAAAAAAATGATTTAACCCGCTGGTCATTTATGAGGCAGTTATGTGTTGTGTTCAACCTAATACCTGAATAAACGCCTACATTGGCAAGACTGACTTTCACAAAGGTTATATTAATCTAAACTATTTTACTGGATTGCATAGAAGCGCACAGGCATTTAGGCATTTTGATCACCCAATAATTGGTGTGTAAATATAGAAATGTTATTTAATCCAATTACCTTTTTCTTTTTTCTTCATTTGTTGTGTTTTTCAGTCTTATATCCTATAACTGTATATTGTGACCCTCTGATCATGTTTAAAGGGTTTCAGCAAAAAATATTTGTGATTTTTAAATTTGAATTATTTACTCACTTACGCAGAAATCAGGAAGTTTAAGGGACTTGGTGAAACAGCCAAAAGCGTGTCCGCCAAGAAATACATTACTCCCCTTTACTAAAAGCTGCGCTCATTAATTTATTGGAAGTGGTGGTCAAACAGATTTTTGGCCGACGCTACTACAATACATTTTAATTGATATAAACCTAACTGGGTGAGGTAAAGTAACCTTCAAGCCTAAAATATGAAATGCCGCAAATAGAATACTCCTAAAATGCAAGTTAAAAATAAACAAACGTGTACCTTAACCAAGCTTCAGTAAGAGCTGGGAGGAGCGCGCCTAGCTGCTGTTTGCAGCCTCTGCACTATACGCGTGGGAAGTGATTGCTTGTTGTCATTTCAGCTCTGTAACTACTATCGGAGAGATTTATCTTGGGAGAATACTAGACGCTACTATAGTGCGTCTTGTATTTAGCTCTTTATTTGATCTAGTGCCGTGCCCATTGGGAGCGCCTGCACATCCAAAACTGCTGCTTGCACATAAGAAGCGTGAAGGGAGATCCTACATACTGTACATGCATAAAATCCTTCCTTTAATACTCGTTATGCTTCTATAGCGCCACCTATTGGCCAAATTACACCAAATGTGTCACTGAAACATCAAGTGTGTAACATCAATACAGTAAGTAATACAATATAGAACATTTTCTTGAATATCTTCCTTGCCTACAGCACTTGAGTTTACTTTGAGTGTCTATAGCAAAACAATGGCAGAAAACATACAAAATAAAATAACTAAAATAATTGTCTGGCTTGTTTCAGAGATGTTCTTGACCAAGTTGGTTGACTGTTTGAGCCAAATCTGATTTAGACACTATAAAATGCCAGAAAATCAATCTCGATGCTAACGCACGTGGCTTATATGGATGGAGTCTTGTGGATTCACACAATCCAAGGAACGGCTTTCTGTCCGACACTGGCCAACCACTTCCAAGCGACTCCTACCATAAGGATGCGGTATCTGCCAGTGGAACCAGTCGACAATCGCAGCTGAAGCGTAGTGGCATAGCATCAGCCACTTTTTGATCTGTGCACCGCTGCCAATGTTGGCCTGATATCCAAAGCTTTAACGTTGAGTAGCCATAAGCTGAAAAGGAGTGAAAGCTCCCGGAAGAGAACATGAAGCTGATGGAGTAAAACTCTGTTGAGCTGCCTAAATGTAAAGGTGCATTTCTTTAGTTTAGGACCTAGTAATGCTGAGTCACCCTGCTATTTTTAAAGATGCTGATGTGTTTATCAAGATGATTTGTTTTTTTAACTACAAAAACATACTATTAACCATATGCACAAAGCTGGAGGTAAATGTAACGTCACTGTAGAGTTGACTATATAAACAAAAATAAATAAACAGTTTGTGAAACTGATACACAATATAAAAGTAGAGAATACACCTGCCTAATGTAAAGTAGATCAAATGAACTTTCCCCGAGAAATGCAATGTTCCTAATATGCTAATTGTGTCAGCCCATTATACCAAATAGGTGTTTATGCTTTCCTGAACCATCATTGTGTGATAATCGATGCATGCGCCCACTCTGCTGTGAGGAGCTGGCCACGCGGACCGTAGGCTGCTGCCACCATGTGCTGCTTAGTTTAGTATGTGTGGTACTTTAGTTGATGGCAGTTATCCCTACTTAGTGAAATGCTGATGTAGTTGGCATTGACATTTTCTGCTTTTCTGTCTCTTCATCTCTCCCCTCCACCCTCTATTCCCCTCTCACCCTCCTTCCCTCCATTAGATCCTCCCACCATGCCTTCCACCATTACTGCTCCTGTCCTAACTGGCTCTGCCTCCTCCACCTTAGTCGATGATAAGGGGCGTGTTCTTCTCAGCTCCCCCACACGTGAAGCCCTACCTGAGAGTAATCTAGGCTCCATAGTGGGCGGGGCAGTGGGTGGGGCCTTGTTTCTGCTACTGCTGCTGTCTCTGGTTGGCGTGTGTTACCTCCGGAAACAGCAAACCTTCCACGGGAACTACTACACCAAGCAGTATCTGGGGCCCAGTGACCTCCAGAAAGCCCCGACGCAGCATGAGCTCCACCCGACTAAAGCTGGAAGCAGCTCGCACCATCAGGACCACGACCGAGAGGAGTGGGGCGACCGCCAGCTCAAACAGGAGCATAAGCGCCGTCACCATAGCAACTACAACGGAGAAGAGTATCCCTCTAATGGCTACACTAGGGCGATGAGGGAGAGCAGTCATCTCGGCAATCAGCAGGATCCCCAACGTGAACACGCGCAGTATTCGAGTCCACGGCAGGCCAGATGTGCCAAAAACCCTCATTCACCGAAACCACAGAGAAACGGCCCCCCCTACCTGTCAGATGACTGCTACGATAGCGGGCCTGAGGGGGATTACGTCTCTCACACAGACGGGTCCGTCATCTCGCGTAGGGAGTGGTACGTTTGACGAGCCACTCGGTCCTGCAGGAGCAGTGGAACGACGGAGATCCGAAGGTTTCACGAGTTTAATTGGGAAGAAGCACATATTTCTGTTCACACATGCACACTTCTACTAATCTCAACTCTCTAGTTGTTGTTTTTCTTTTTGAGTTACCTGGTCGACACTTGAACCATAATGTTTCTGTTCTCGATGTGGGCAGGCTGTAGACTCGACAGACTGAACTGCACAACCACTCTGACAGGCGACGTCTCCATGCCCACAGAAGACGGCTTGTCACTTTCACTAGACATCATGATGTATGTGCGGCCTCTGCCTTACTACATGGACTGCCAGTGTATTTACGGATGCCTTTCAGTTGAGTTGAAGCCCTGGGGGCTAGCAGACCACATATGGTTGTTGAAAAATAGTTTTTTTTCCCTTTTTTCTTTCTCTCAAAATCTGCTTACTCTGGCTATGTGTCATGTGTTTATATTGCTTCCACTCATTAGTTTAGAAGACCTCTGAATATAAATGGTTGATGTTAAAGAATGGTAAAGAACCCATGACTAAAATACCATGAAATGTAAAGGATCACCGGTCCTTTTTTCTTCTAAAACTCAGTAGAACACAGGCTTATAGGCTAATTCAAGAAAAATCATCCCACTGAGAAATCTGAATAACTTCATAAGTGATGACCTCTCCACACTGATGTTTAGACATAAAAGATATTGCACTGCCTTTTTGCTAAACTTTGTAATGGACGACCGCATCATTTGTTTTCTACCAGAAATGTCGACCCGTTATGTAAGTGACCGGGACGGGAGACTAGTGAGCTCGAGGACTCGACCACCGATGTCCTTTTTAGAACCGATGGCTTGGAGTGTGAACCTCGAGAGCCTTTCTACTGTATATCCTCCGGAGGGGAAGTCTGCATGGACGAGGTACGGCACCGTAACGACAGACTGGATGCATCAGTCGAGCCTTGAGATTACACGATTCAGCAAGTTTAGATAAACTTGAGTAATATGCCTCTTTTTTTTTTTTTTTACATTTGTGTGTGTGATTGAATTTGGGAAGTGTTTATCGCTGGTTGTCTTCTTGATTCAGCCGCCAACATTATCTCCTGTTATCTACCAGATGGTAATGGATGTGTTTGAGAGTTTGCACTCTGGCACCAACCCAGGCCTCTTGGAAATTGAAGAGCGCTATCAGCGGGGGTATTGTTGCGCGCGGGCTACAGTATGGCAGGCACCATACGCTACGCTAGCCTCACAGTCTCAAAGTATTTTGTTGCACAAAGAAGTCTTTCAACAGCGGGGCCAGAACCCCCGACAACAAATGACACCGGCGGACTAATTTCACTACACTGAGTAATCTGTAGAAAAACACGACTGACACAATCAGCGGCATTTATGGGCTTATTGTTGCTTATCCATGTGTGCAGCTGCACACTACTCATGTTCACTAGGTGGTGTTTTTGTAAATGATGCATTTATTATTACTACCAGTATTATTAGAGTCAAATACACATCAAGACTAATCGCGTCATCTATGATGGATGTGCTGTACAGTGCTTACTTGCCAGATGGGACAAACTATATTTTCTTTAACGTTCTTTTTAAAGTAATCTGTTAAGTAACCATACAATAATACGCCCTATGAATTTTCTTTTTTTCTTAAATAAATTGGGTTTCTTCATTTGTAGCCAGCCACATTCATTGCCATCGAGACTCTCCCACGCTGCAGGCGTCCCCGGTCCTGTGAGGTGAAAGTGTTTTAGATGTCCGCGTCGTTGGGCTGCGGAGCCTCGGTAGTTCAGGTGTCCACTTGAATAAAGCCATTATAGATTTAAAGATGCATTGCAGTTGTACTTGATCAATGTCACAGTTAAAAATATTTTTGGCACATGCACTTATTTACCAGACAGCATGGAGGAGATTCGACAATTTCCTCCATGCGCACTAGTGTTTGTGAATACGTGCCAACTTTAGTAGTGTGGTCACTTCTACAATATTTGCTGCCAGATGCCAAATATTTGTTAACTTGTATGTATAAATATGACGATGACAGTCTCTCATAAGTATTGTTGACTTGCTAACTGATTATAAGCTTATATAAATGACTAACGTATCACTGATGTATACAGAGTCTTGTAGCCTGACATAGAAGTGAAAAGATGCTAACGGCCACTTTAATAGAATACAGTAACAGTTGTCCAAATGGGAATTGGTTATATTGTTATGAACATTCACTAATTATCTGTCCGGTTGTGAATGTTGTGTGGTGAGTAGACTGCAATTCTCATAGTGAGATTTGATAATGCGTCAATGTAACCTGCGAGCAGAGACGCCGCGCAGTGCGCCAGAACTCATCTGTTCCCCTGGACAGAAGCTTTCTGTTCTAATAAGATTTAGTTGATTCTAATTACTTTACTATTCCTCACTTTCCTATATGTTGCCAAAAACATTTGGTAATCTAAATAAAAGACTCTTTCTTCCCATGATGAAAGGTTTACAGTGCGGATCACCCACAGCTACTCCAACAATGTTTCTGTCGAGGGATGCTGCGGTAAAATGTCTTTAAAGCAATGTTTCAATGTCATGAGGGCCTCGAACACGACTTCCATCCACCTGCTTTGTGTTGGTGGGAAGTCTGAGAGAATCTCAACTGTCTGCATTATTATCATGTAAGTGAGGTTTCTTTTTTTGGGGTGAACTGACCTTTTTTAATGGGAGTGGCCAAAATGAAATGTACAGTTGGCAATTTGTGAACCACAACTTGATTTTAGATGGATGAATTCAAAGGTTTTGGGGGTGGCTGTGCTGCTGATGCTGATTCTAATGACGCCTTTCCGGTCGCATACATGCAGATAATAACAGGAAGTACAGCAGCTTAACCCCTTCTTGTGTTTGCTTCGAAGCACTAAGAAGGGAATTCCACTAATCGATGTACTATTTCTGCTTGACGTGAGTTTTCAGCTCCTCCCCTGGATAAATGAAGTGATTTTTGTACTGTGACATGTATTTGTATAAAGATCAGTCATCAATATCTTTACCTTGATAAATGTCCTTTTACTATGGGTTGAGAAGTACAACTAGTGCCTTAGATACCTAGAAGAGATGTAAGTGTTTTCTTATGGATTTAAGAACTTTGTTGCTGTAAGATTTCTTTTGTTGCCCTTTTTGTTTTCTGCGTCTGTGTTAGGAGGACTCTGGTGCCACATTCCCTGTTCTGCCCCGGTCACCAGTCCAGTTAATGGCATAGCATTTGCAAACCTGGAGGCATTAACACAGAAAGCTTGAATGCATTTTTTTAAATGTAAAATTAGACTCGACTGCAGTTTTCTGTCAGGGATTTTGGTTTCTGTAGATTCACTGTTGTTCCACAGCAGGGGTGGATGATTACCTTCAGTCTCACATTGTCAATGAAAAGCACCTTGTGGTTTTGTTTTGTATATGTAAAGAGAAAATATCTCTGGAAGAGAAAAAAAATATTTGTCAGCGACAACAGTGGAGCATTATTTTGTCAATCTTTTTGAGATACTTTAGATCAATAAAGCACCTTAGCACTTGCACATGATTCTCTGGAGCTTTTTGAGCTTGCCATTGCGCAGACTGCTCAGTCTCAGCCTCTTTGTGCTTCTATAAATGACATCATCTCTAGCTCCCTAATGCTGCAGATCCCCCCCCCACCCAACCCGATGTGCACATGTGGGAATTGCATGATGTAATTCAAAATCATGTTTCCTCACTTCCTTCTCTTCACTCTCTATCAAATACTTCTGGTGTGAGGAGACTCCTCACTTCCTCTGCTCTCCCTCTGACCTCTTCACCAGTCCTGGTTTGCTTTGTTTCTAGACAAAGGCCACCGCTCTCCCCCACAGCTCGTCTCCTTTGTGAACTCGCTCCCCCTGTGTCTTTTAAACGCCGAGTGTTTAGGTCTGGCCCAAAGTCCCCACTCACCAGCCCATTGACTGTCCCCATGGCAACAAGCTCATCTGGAGCTGCTGATGGAGGCTGTCTTCCTGCAAGCTCTACCTGTCCACAGAAAGCAGAGGGAAGCAGGGGGGCCGAGTTAAACTGTACTGCCGAGTGGGGCAGAGCAGGAAGGAGAGAATTAGCTGCTGGACTTGAAAATTGCCCATTATACCCCGCTGCACCACTGAGAGCTCCTCCGGCTATAAGGGCACACGTTGATGTGACCTTGACACTGTCGAGCGTGGACTCCAGGTCCTCAAGAGCACAATCTCCCTGAAAGTCTTATTTTTTTCTGCTGACCTCTGGCTTCTGTAGATCGTATCACGGTCACAGTGGTTGTTGTCATTGACCTTGACGGGGGGGGGGCATGCTCGGCCTGAACGGTGGCGCAAGCGGCTCAGTACAGTAATGATGTCAGCCAGCAGAGCTAGAGTTTGTTAGAGACGCTAGTGTGGAAGATCAGTGGGTTTGCTTTCTGCCTGCGACAACAGTTTCCAAGGATACTTTTCACAACACACAAAGGAGCGAGCAAACGTCTCCGGCAGCGTAGAGGGATGCGGCGGAAGAGACGCTTTGATATCGGCTCCCCGACAGAGGCTGGTTCAAATTGTCACTGTGAGCTGAAAATGTTGAGATGGAAGTCGGAGACGACCACCTAGCGCTCTGAACCAACACCCCCTCCCCCGCCCCGCCCGCTCCGCTATTACACCAGCATCTGCTCCCTGTGGGGTCTGTTGTCTGGGCAATGGCATGACCCTTGACACTGCTGCTGGCTGTTAAGGTTTTAACATGGGGGGGGTATCTTGCCATCACTACTTCACTTCTCTCTTATGCCACTAAGGTGTGCTGTGTTTAATTCATAATGAGCAGGCCTGCTACGCTGACCTCGATGAGCACCAGCACTTCTCCTGGCTCCACATTTAGTGTGTGCTGTGTGTGTGTGTGCGTGTGTGTGTGTATAAAGTGCTGAAGTAGGCGAGCCTTGCACTGTAGCCAGATCCCAGTATGGGGACGGTTGATCCACCACTAATCCAAGCCACTCCAGAAGGGATGCTGTTTGAACCACTGAAATATTGAAACGGTAGAAAAACATCTTTAGAAAATGTTTAAAAAAAACCTGCATGCCTTTTTTTATATTGTCCCAAATAAAATACGGAGACAACTTATGAGCTATTTATGGCACCTGATGCATTGTGGGCAGTGTGTACCCTTTGTCACATGGATGCCAGTGAACATGTCTGTCACCAGGCAGTAAACTGCATTTCTCAAAGGCTTTTTGATCAACTCGAGGCTCTTGTCATAGTTCAGCAGCCATCAAAGGCAATCGAATGGTTAACCGTTAGAGGACGAGCATGACGGGAGAGGGGGAGGGGGAGAGGATGAAGAAACGGCATCCAGGGTCCCGGCTTGTTCAATCTGCATCACAACTGAACTGTTCTTTAAGATTCTCATCTCGGCATGTTATTGATTTTTCTCCTAGCTCAACCCTGAAATTGACCATTACACAATGCGTCCCCCCTCCCTCCCTTCCAGCCGTGTCACCTTTTGTCCTCCAGTTCCTTCAGTTTCACAGTTTTACACATTACTGCTGATTGGCCAGAACGCGCTGCTCTGAGTTTAATGCATCTTAATCATGTTTAATCCTAATCCCCTCAGTGGACAACATAGAGCGTATGCCAGCATATGGTCAAACAAAGGGAATTCAGCAGACATTACAAAAGCAACTAGAACTTGACATGCACAAGAGACAT
Organism: Liparis tanakae; assembly: GCA_036178185.1. Lineage (NCBI taxonomy): Eukaryota > Metazoa > Chordata > Actinopteri > Perciformes > Liparidae > Liparis > Liparis tanakae. The sequence continues at coordinate 7,757,219 of CM070088.1, read as the reverse complement.
GGATGGACTGAGGGTGGTGACCATGTGAAGTAATAGATTACTGAGTAATAGAGTTTCAAGGTGCAGTTCAGAGGCTTTTAATGGTCCCTTTTTGCTTTTGGCATCTATATCGCTGACTCCCTTTACAATTCTCCAAGAAATGTCACGCCGGTTAAGAGCCCTCGCCTTCCCTCTCCAGAGCCGCCTGACAAAGAACACAGTCCTCGAGGAGAGGAGATAAGAGACGACACTCGGAGCAGTTTGTACCCTTCAGAACAAACTGTGCCCCCGTTACCAAATCTCTCACACGGTGCACGTTTGAAATGTTTAATTGCGAGCCTCCGATGCCGCGTGCTGCAGGTAAGTGTCCAACGTGCAGGAGCTTCCACTCCCCTCGCCTGCGGATGGTGACAGTCATTCAGCGCGGCCTGTCATCGGCTGATGTTGCTGTCACTCCCGCTGCCCCTAGGGTGCATAGGTTGAGTTGTGTATCTTATAATAAATATCCAAAGTTTCAATATAACTTCTCTCTTGCACTTTGTTTATATTCCTTTCTTTCAATCATTTTATTTTATTTTACGTTTTTCCAAGTTACACCAGACAATCAAAAACAAATAAATACAAAAATTACAAAACGACCAACTATACGGACAATCAGACAAATAAAATAAATTTAAAAAAACACAAATCATAAATCATCATCTTCCATATTGAACCAACTATAACCATCATTCACAGTCACTTGGGTCCCAAGATTGCAATATTCCTATATATTCCTGTGTTAATGTTCTACTGAAAGTCTCTCTCTCTCCCTCTCTCTCTCTTTCTCTTCTATCATAGACCAGTCTCAAGCAGAGAGGTCAAACTCCATCGTTATGGCCGGAGCCGTGATGGGCGCAGTCCTGGTTCTCTTCCTCATCGCCGTCTTCGTCATCGTAGTCCTCACCGCTCGCAAGGCCCCGCCCCCAGCCTTCACTGACAAAGTGTAAGTGTGACGGATAATTCAGTTAGTTGGTTAATGATTGACGTGATACCCGGTGAGTCCAACCGGAGCCCGTCGGAGGGTTCAGGGAGTTGCTCCTTCCTGGCGTGGCGAGTGCTGCGGCGGCGCACGCCCCGGAGCAGGAAGGCTGCAGGACAAGGTTGAGGGGTGGCACATAACTGCTGTCTCGGCAGAAAGCCCGTGTCCTATTTTGTTCAGGCCGTTTTCACAGTGCACCGGCGCTCATGTTAATGTTAGATCTTGTGAGAAGAATAACTTTGAGGTTGAATTATTTACAGAAGGAGCTGGGTGACACTGGCCTGAGGCTGATATTAAATGCTATGTGTTGGTGTGTGTGTGCACTCTTTGTTTTGTGTGTCTCTATTGTCTTTATAACTGATTGCCGCTGCTTCTATTGCTTCTATCTAGCATGTATAGCAAGAAGAAATGACTTCATTTATCCAATATTTCTCATCAACCAATACCCACTCCATGCAAATCATTGTGAACCTGTGGACCATATCTGCAAGGTTGCAGGTTGAGCCCCTCAATCCATCCCGGTTAGCGTGTCATTGAGCGAGCTCGCTGCAGGGAAACACGGCTGCACGCATCACGCATGTCTCAAGGAAGCCAGATGACCGCTGAATAAATGTTGTTCCTGACGCATTTAACTCCAGGTGCTAATTCCTCTCCAAAATGCAAACTTCAGGGCAATCGCGTATACGTCAATTGTGTATGGGGAAAAAAAGGAAAACAAGACCAATTCTATATCATTTTGCAGCTTAAAATAAAAAAGTACAGAGTGAAAAGTTGCAATCAAAACATTTCCATACATGGATTATTGTTTCAGCTCAAATTAATTTAAATTACGTCTCATCAACCATTGCAATCTCATATTTTCTCAAATAAAAGTAATTTTCCGACGATTCTCTTGCCTTGCTGCTGTACTAAAACTGTACACCCTAAGTTAAGTGGCGGCGTGTACCTCACTGATTATGTGGCGGTGATAACGGGCCACCTTCAGACACTGCTGACTGGCAGAATGAAGCGCATGAATTAAGGGGGGAAATCCTCTGTGTGGGTGTGGGCCCTGCGTCACCACACCGCCACTACAGGACGCTGCCGGCGCTCTGTGGTCAACGCCACTACAAACTGGGCATCTCAAGTTTGACCGTGGCTGGAGGTCCCAGTGGGACGACGGGGGGCCTCAACCCTCTCCATCACACGCAGACGTGAGCGCAGGACGGCGTTTCACTGCTCTGAATCTCTCACCGCTTCTCGTCAACATTATTAAATTGAAGAGCGGCATAGAGAATAGAATAGGAATATACTTTATTAATCCCCAAGGGGAAATTTATTGACACGGTAGTACCAATAAACTAAACAGAATAAAATATAAATATAAGAAAGAAAGTGAAATATAAAATATATATGGTTATGTATATATATATATATATATATATATATATATATATATATATGTAAGTAAATACATCAATGTAAAATTAAATAATATATATATATATATATATATATATATATATATATATATATATATATATATATATATATATATATATAGACAGAATGCAAAGTATATGTGTAGTGTAAATGAAATGTGTGATGTGCAGATCAACACATTGTAAGTATGAATGTGAATATGTACAGTGATAGTTATTGCAGTTATTGTAAGTTTCTGGCAAGAGCGTCAAGTGATATACAGTGTCAGAGAATCAATGGCTGTCTATGACATCATTTATGTGTGGCCAAGTTAGTGGAGAGGGATTGCAATAAATGAGAAACGTCCACACCGAACACATTCTGTTCGCAGAGTTTCTGTAAATACCCAAATCACCCTGATGACGTCTCTGTTGCGTCATCAGGGTGATTTGCTCAGAAAGCAGCATTAGAGTCTAAAGGGGTTCCTCCGAGCCCTTCTATAAATTACAAATGGTACGTAACGAGTTGTTTTATGCTGCTTCATTACTTAGTTTTGCTCTTTTGGATGTCAGTGTTATGGAGAAATAAAATGTTTCCTCATGGCCGATTCTTTTTTCTATTTTTTTCTTTCTAAAGGATTGACCTTCCCCCGACACACAAGCCGCCTCCTCCCTACTCTGAGAGAGTTCCTGCCGTTCCCCTGGGTGTCCACGCATCACAAGTGGCCTGGCTCTGTCAGGTGAACCTCTCTCCATTTACATAACCACTTCGATACGTCAGAGTGTATTTCATCTGAATCATTATGTACGTCGCCACAAAGATGAACACTTGGTGAGCTAATGTGGAGTGCTGAGTCACAACAGGAAGCAGGAAGAACCTACACACTGACTGATGTCATCATCTGTGCTTATTAACCAGGAGGCCTAATGGCTGGACTCATTTAATATGCAGGATGGTTTAAATCTTTAATCTGTGTCCTCGGCTCAACTTGACCTTTCCTTAGCTTGTACTTTTTCTTTCTAGTCGCACCCAGAAATAACTTTTTTTTCCGTTTCCCCTCACACTTAATGGGACTCAAATATTTTTAAAAACACGTTTTGTCATGAAACCAACAGACGCGCATGGCCGACCGCCGGCAGGAGCTGACCGCCGGGCAGCGGCCACGCACCACGAGGCCAGGACCGCCGTCCACGCGGAGCCCCGCCCAGCAGCAGTCCCAGCTGCAGTGGGTGTGTCATCAGAGTGGGACGGACCAGGTGTACATCAACCACCGTGAACACTACGTCTGACAGACACACTGAACCGTCTGAGGCTTCACCTGACTCACTGGGTCGTCCACCCAGAGGAGGAAGGGGCCGGCGGCGTTGGAGGACCACGTCTCTCTCACACGTTTTCATGACTTTTTTTTATTTCATATCGTTCACTTTTGTTTGTTTGACATTTGGATGGAGAGGCTGGTCGTTCCCCTCTGCTGTGCTAAACTAAGCAGATCGCCGTCTGGCTCCAGATTCATATTTACTGGACAGACGAGAAAGGTATTGATCTTCTAAAAGGGAATAAGTGCAGTTCTCAGAGTTGAACTATTCCTTTAGTTCTTCTTCCTCTTCTGTTTACCGATATCCTGTGTTTATTAGTGTTTGATATCACTCAGGATACCAATATGATGCTTTAGAAGTCACATTGGATCTCTAAACGGCGTGTGCACTATATACTATACATGAGTAGATCAAATAACGGGGGGTCATAGATATCCTCCGTATTCAAACACAGTTTCCCTTTTTTCATTTTCATTACCACAAAGTATAAAGCGGAGGCTCTGTTCTCCGGCTCGTCACTAGACCAAGGCGCTGCAGATCCAAACTGTCGGTCCACTGAGACCAAATGTACCGACTGCAGCACAGACCATGAAGGGATTAATTAAGGTATTTCTGTCCCAGAGTGATTTGGTGTTGTAGTATCGTGACGTGAGGCTTTTTGGCAGCAGAAATGGTAGATTTGTAAATGTGTAAATATAGCCCCTGTGTTATAATCATTACGTAGTTATAACCTTCTACTAATCAGGGAAACGGTAATCTGAGGCGGTACTGTGTAAAGTATTTAGAGCATTTTTTGGCGTAGAGTACTATTATGTACTACATACTCCTGTAAAATGTGTCAGACTATATAGTAGTAGCTGTAGTTTTTAACATCTTCAGGGCTGTCATCTTTGATTCATGAATTAAAATGCATTTTCATTTAAATGCATAACATTTTGACCAGTGACGTGATGCTGTGACAACAGAACATTAAAAATCACCATCTGTTCTCACTCGGATGAGCTAGATGAAGGCGTTCAATAGCCCCCCCGAAAGTGAGCGGACCGAGAGATGGAAGCTCTGAGTCACGACGTGCAGAAACAAAAGAAGTCCTTGAAGACTTGAGAGGGAGAGTTTGAATTGGCGTGTGGAGGATTTCTGAGGTAAATTCATCTCAAGGTCACATTGACTCCACCGTGATTTTCACAACGGAGAGGAGACCTGTTTGTCTTACCAGGACACGTGTGTTGTAGATGATGCAGTGTTTCTATGTGAGGGCGATGTGTTGATGGTTTTAACATGAATAACGTGCCAGGATTCATCTATTTCTTTAGATCAGTCAGTGATCTGTGGGTTTCTCCATCTCTCATGAAGCGGACACTTTCAAGAGCAGCACCTAGTGGACAAACATGTCAGTGCAACACCTGGTGGTGAGTGTATCGGACTGTATGTATGCATGCATATGTATGTATCGTGTGTGTATACGTACGTGTGTATACATGAATCTTCTGTGTGTGTGTATGACCTTGTGTTTTCTCTCTGTCCATGAGAACTTAATAAGACTAATGACATGCGGCTAGATTTTAGAAGGGCGTAGATATTAAGTCAGTTGGATCCAGTTTTTGTTGTCGTTGTAAATCCAAGAATCAATCCACACTCACTAGTTGACGTTTTGCACACCGGACTGCGTGTTTATTGAGAAACAGAACTGTCAGCAAGCAGTTCTGAAATCTGACTGGGAATAATATTTCAGGTTTGACTCAGACAATCCATCCTGGGTGGCATCTTACCCACGTTATCAAATGTCTTTGAACAAACCTCTGCGGTCTTCTGTGAACATGTAAACCTCCTGTTTATGAAGTTGAATGGTTATTTTTCCTGTTCCGTTTTAGACGGAGCAATATTACCTTTTCAGAGGACATCGGACTCGTCACAATAAGCTTAGCACAGATGTAAATAATACAATAATGATGGCTGCTTGACTTTGTGTGTGTGTATGGTTCTCACTAACATGTCTAACTGGAACATGTGAACACAACATGTTTATTGTAAAGGACACCTGTGTTTCTCTCCGACTAAAAGTCAAACACCTGCTGTGAAAAGAACTTTGACATCATTATTAATAAAGTTACACAAGTAACAGATGAGTGATTAAGATTTACCAAGCTCATGAATCTTTATTTTTATTAAATAACCTTTTATTTTAGAGCAATAATAGGAACAAGAACAATAGGAAATGACAATAAAAAATTTAAGTGACAACCATAACGTAACATATGTAAGCTAAGGCCCGGCATGCCTCACTTTAAACATCTTTCTAATCATGATTACACTTATATTTTTGCTTCACATTTTACTTTTTTATTAAGTGACATGAACCTAAAAAAAACAAAATGCCAATTTCACGTTTCTGTGAAGTGATATCAGCTGTTGCATAGGTTCACCCAAATTACAAAAACACATTATTTGACTTCTAAGAGCAGCAAGAAGCCAATAGAAGGACCTTCAAGACTACTTTCTATCAAAGAAATAGTTCTAATGAAAGCGGTTCTTAAGTGGTGTGGTCAAATCATAGCAAAAATGATTAGATGTTTTTTCTTTCAATAGCTGAGAAGTACTGACCCTTTCTATTGTTTCGTTACATACTGAAGTTACCAAAGCCCTCTTTGAAGGATGCTTCAACCTGGGCCGATGAGAAATGACCGTAAATAACTTCACTTCATTAAGACATGTGAGTGCAGCTGCGTTTCAGGGGCTAACGGCGACCACTAGAGAGCACCACATGGTTACCGACGTTCACCTGACCGGCCAGACAGACGTCTGCGTTAAAATAACTGCTTACAGATAAAACCATGAGGCGGTCAGAAAAGGACAACGGGTAATACAAGAATAGATCACCCATTGTTGAAAAGCATCATCTTCCCAACCTTATGTCAGTTGAAGTTTTAATGATGATGTCACTGAGTGACAATTCATCAAGTACAGTGTGGAGGGAGAAATACGTTTGACTGTCCGAAAGTGCAACTGTGTGTCTGGAGTTACAGTAACGCCTCAAACTTTGTCCAATTAACTCATTGAAATACTTAAACTTTAACAATGATTTTTTTTTTTTTTTTTTTTTAACGAAGATTTTTAAAGATGTTTCAACCGTGTTGCATTTCAGAGAAAATGTGATTTTCCTTCGTGAGATGTTTTGTGTAATTTTATAGCGATAACTTGATTATGATTTTTTTTTTTTTTTTTTAAACTAACGACGACCACATTCTTGGTTGTTTGGAAAATGTGGACATGGAGTTGTGCCAGCGACAAGTTTTATTAACATATGAAGGATGAAATAGTTACACTAGGGATTGACACTAAATATCATAGAGGAAGGTCTTTGACTCAAATGTAATTCTCTTGATGCAATATGATTTAATAATGTTATCTTCAAGGTGAGAACATTTCCATGAAACTGCAATACATTTAGAAGAGTCCACGTATGCAATGTTATGGCTTCCTAAAATAATTTGTTAGCATTTTCAAGTGACCTCCACTCGAGTATTTTTCTCCTCACAAGCTGTCGGCTGCATGTTGTGATACCGCTTTATTTGATGCTTTGTTTTTTGGAAGTTAGACGAGTCGATTGACCCGTTTTTGTGCCTCGATCCATTTATTTAGGTAACTGGCTTTTTGTCTGACGATGCATATTTTACAAATGCTACATGGTCAATAGAGATTGTAGTTGTATGCACTGTAATGTCCTCTGAATGCAGGAGACATTGCAACTGGTTCACAGTCATGCAGCTGAGATGAGGTGAAGGTTTCAATCCAAGAAACAAACTTTCTGGCAAGCTTAAAGCGGCAATTATCGATTATTATTTTTACATTAAAAATGGATTCCATGTCTACTGCTATGTAAGAGGGGTTGCTCGTAGTGACGAAGACACAGATAATTATCACCTGACTCACACGTTCACATCAGCGATACCGTTTTTAGCATTTCTTTCTTAGTATTTTCCACTGCATCGTTTTTTTTAAAACACCGAACACGACAAAAAGTCAGACGAAGTTATGGACTGATCGGTGAACACGGCGGAGAACTCGGCCGCTACGGAACCACAAATGTCCCTCAGGTGTTGGTGGAGAACACACACTGGAGAACACACACTTGGACTCGTCACTTTGCAGGTGATGCATGTTAAGTGTGTTCAAAGCGCTCAGAGTTTGAGCTCCTTCGTGTATTCTGTTGCTCATAATGAGGAGTCTGTGGTGAGAGTGTTGGAATTATTTATGAGGCGGACACAGAGAGTAGAATTAATATTGTGTTCACAGCTGGCTTCAACCGGCAGAATTTTAAATATGAGAGCAAAAATGAACTTGTCTGCTTTGTAAAGTAAAATGATATTTTCTGTTTGGTGCCAGACATCAGTTGCAGTTTCTTTTGCTTTTTAAGTTGTGAATCACTTTGTAGTCACTAATCGGTGTTTGAACCTCATCAAATACCATGAACAGAGGACCATGTACTCATTGTTTTGCTTCTTTTGAAACGTATACGGTGTTGCCTCCTAAAAAGCTTTTGCTAATACTTCAATGTAGCGAGCGCGAAACCTTTTATGTTAATTAGTAGTAGGCGGTGTTCATGTCGGTTATGCTCGCCAGCTAACGATGTATGATGCGACATTAATGCTTCACTGCTTCTTTATGAATAATTCTGCAGCTTAACGGGAACATGGCGCCCGCCGTTATGTAAAAATAGACCTGCTTAAAAAAACACTGCTTCTGTGCCTGCTTGGAGGAGATGACTGTGTGAACTAGTTTTATTAAACGCATTCCCACAGAAAGCATCTCGGTCACAAAAAAAAAGTCTCCTCGTACATTTCCACTCCTCCTCCGTGGGGGGGGTGGCAGCTTTGTTTTGGCTGTCCGGATCAATTAAGTCTTGCTCCCATAAACAAACATCATGGTGGAGAAATGGAAATGAGCTGCCCCTCGAAGCGGCCCAACACAGGAGCTACGATCCAACATATTCCAAATCCCGGGTGCTTTCAACTGGCAACCGACAAATTACTTTGACTTGGCTTTCTGTTTCGGGGCGGTGGCGGACGCGAGTGTCGGAGCAGCTGCGGGAGAAGGCCTCACTGACGCGTACAGACCGAGGCACCTGCAACGACACGGCGGTATCGCAACAAGAAGAGGTTCATGTTGTTTGCATGAGCACATCAGAGAACAGGACTCACACAGCAGGCCACTTACAGGTCTGTGATCCTCTTCACCAAAGCTTTGACGGCTCTAACCATCCTCCGTATCCGCATCTGTTTACAAAACGACAGACGGGTCGGTGCGGTCAAAGCATTTGTGTCCAACTTCTATTCAGCAAGTCATTTTCATAGTCATTATTATAATATTATGTTGATAGGTTATTATTTTTTGCTGCTGGAGTAGATGTTGCAGTTCAATGAAGGAATCTGAGCGTAAGAAGAAGAAGAAACACTCACCTGCTGCTTTTTGTACAACAGAGGAAGAGAGAAAGCGACGATCACGGCTGTTAAACAAAGACAACGGAATTAATTCAGTTCTTCGGTGCAGGTTCATATACATTTATTCCTTTTTTCTTTTTTTTTTTTTCATTGAAATGTGTGGTGTTCAAGATGTCTGGATGGCTGTTTAGGGATGAGGTCAGGGCGATTGGTTGGACACTTTTTCTTTTAATGTGAAACGGGAAACTTGTTCTCTCTCATCAAAGTTGCTCTCTTTAAACCGGTCCGTGATCTTTCCCTCACCGAGTCATTTTTGTTTATCTATAGACTTTAATCATAGAGCTGGCAGATTAGAAAACACTCATGATCTATTTTTGAATGAAGAACTCACCGGTTATCACCAGAGTCAGTCCGCTGGTTACGACGCCAACGTAGGACAGCAGATACAGGAGCCCCACAAACTGGGAAGGCAAAAAAACAATAGCATCATAATAAAACTGTCAACAAATGAGTCTATTGTACCATCGATCCCACAGTCGGCAACCTCGCCGCGGAGCTGCACACACGTCACACTCTGACCTTAATTGAGTCGATTATGCTTTCGATGAAAATCAGCCGTTTGATCTCTGTGACGGCAAATGCGATGAGCAGCACCACCTCCTCCACCAGCATCACCGTGTCCTTATCCGTCAGAGAGCTGTCGTGATCCAGATACGACCTGGAGAGAGAGACACGGCCGCGGGACACACGTTCTGAGGTGACGCAAAGACGCCGAGGCCATACGTGTATCCACAGGTGCAACGTGATGGCGTATCAAGGTGGAGGAAGTAGATCACTGACGGACTCACTGGAATGGATGGACCCCGGGGTTCCAGCGCAGCAGCTCCAGGAGTTTATAGTAAAGCCGGAGGGTGAAGGTGATGCTCATGACCCCCAGACAGAGGGTGGAGAGCACGGTGATGGTGCTGAGCTGGAACAGACTGGCCAGACTGACCACCAGCCCCGTGAACACCACACCGGTCTGTGTCGTTTTACGCCAGTACACCAGATCCACAACTACTCAAGGAGATACATACATACATACATACATACATACATACATACATATGTTAAAAGCAGTAGAAGAGATGAATTATAATGAATGCATGATCAGTTGACCCGTCTCCATACTCAAGAAGGCCTTGATCAGTTGGATACGTTACTTTCTATTTTTTCTTATTATATAGAAATCGATCAGATGCATTTGTTTTGTTCTTATTTTGGTGACGACTATTATGACGCAGTGTTTTCCTTCCTGTTTTGTTTCTTCTTTTCTTTTTCTTTTTTCCGTCTAGTCATAATCACTACAGCCAGTTGATAACTCATCATTGTGGTATCATTAGGATGGATGACAGAAGGGTGTAGAGAAATTAATTTGCAGTTCCTATAAGGATGCCTGATGGTAGAAGATTATTATCAGTTTTCCAAAATTCTTTCAAAAGTGACGCCCATTAAAAGAGCAGAGGGTGTTTGATTCTAACGACTGATCCAAATCACCCGGATCCTCTCCGGTCTTCTTCTGTTTATTACAAAAACAATCTGCCGGTGTTGACGGAAACATGACACGCATCTCTCCCTCTGTGCCGGAGAAGTTTAAGTTCAATGAACAAGTGTTTTAAAACATAGATGCTGAGTTTGTGAAGAACATTTAGACAATAACTGAGTCAATAAATAAGCCAGATATCTATACATGGACACATGTCTACTTGGATGTATTTTGCCGGAAATATATAAACTTTACTATTTAGGCATATCTAGAAGTTTTATTAAGTACAATTATTGCTTGAAAAAAAATATTTACAAAGTTAGCATACGGTTCACGAGACTCAACTGGAGAGATTCAGGCCTCGTATTCAAATCGGGGACATCCTATAAATTAGCATATTTGTGTTCTTTTCTTTTAAAATTTAAGGAAAAAAAGATGCATTTGCATGATAGTGTGATATAAATAATACTATGCACAGTCTGACATTAGATTTTCGAAATATTAATTTAGCCTCCTAAGGTAATTTTCTAAATAAAGCAAACTGTTGGGAATCTGACACATAAACATGGACACACACACACACACACACACACACACACACACACACACACACACACACACACACACACACACACACACACACAGAGAGACACTAACAAGAACAACTTCTGTCTCAAAAGATAATTTACATGCAACCGATTCATGCACACACACAAAACCAGCAATTCATTTTCATAACCAGGTTTCTAACGAAAGGTATCGGTGAAACTTTTTCAGGTTTTCTTATTAATAAATTTGGACAGGAGGCAGAAACAGAAACACTCACGCCAGCATTTTCCAAACCTGGCATAACCTCACTCTGATTCTAATCCTGTTAACTAAAGTAACATCTAACCTAAAAAATAGCCTTAGAAGGAAAAAAAAGATGTTAAATAACTTGTCAATCTTCTATTGGTCAAGGGAATTAGAATTAAAGAATGAAATAAACAAACAACATTCACTCAGCAATAAGGTCTCATTTAGTTGAGTCCCATCTGTCCTCAAAATGAAAGACATGCAGGACTCAGTATTTGACTCGTCATTCTCTCTGAATGAACACCTGCCATGCAGAGGGGAACAAAATAAAAGATCTGTTCCTCCTCCGTCTGACAGCTGGACTCTGACCGCCTGCCTGCTGCTCTTCTTCACTTTACTGGAAGCGGTCAGCGTTTATTTTCTTACGTTTGGTGGCCATTTCAGCGACGATCCTGCTTGCTTTCCTCCCTTCCTTGTGCTTCCACTGTTGGCTCGCACGCTAGGCTTTTTTTGGCCACCCCAGCTCCGTCAGCAATACATGTCCTGGCTGGCCTAATTTTATCCTGTATTGGATACCCCCGTTTGGATTCTCCCTATCTCTCTCTCTCCACACACACACACACACACACACACACTCTCAAATTGGTAACCTGAGACATCAGCATGCAAGTCCCTTAGCTGGGGTGGAATTTTGATTTCAAAAGAGTGTGTGTGTATGGTGGGGCTAGACATATATTCAAAATATAATAAATATGAATCAAGTTTTGTCATGTCTGCTTAATATACAGAAATATATTAATATTAATTAATGTATACATATATAATATATTGATTTATATATGTATTTATTTATTTGTATATATTTGTGTGTGTATATATATATACATATATATATATACATATATATATATATATATATATATATATTTTACATACAGTACATATTTATATATATATATTTTAAGCAGATATGACTTTTAAAAACTCAAATGTAAAAAAAGAGGCTTTCAGTCATATGATGAATCCATCTGTTATTCATTTAGTAATAAAGTTTAAAAATAATAAAAGAAAATAGAAAAAAGAAATTAATAAAACATGACGACGATCAGAGGCAATGATATTCTCTGAAGGTGTAAATCCCTTTCAATGATGTCTGAGTGTTCATGTCTATTACAGACTATATCCTATAATGTAATGAATTTTTATGATAAAAATAAAGAGGACATTGAATTAAAAATCTGTTATGCTTTCAACATTGAACAACCTTAAATACAATGCAACTGGTCTGTATAGTGTTCCTATTTTTCACAGATGTCATTCATTGAGGCTGCATATGTAAAAGTTTGAGACAAATTAATGCTCTTTTAACATACAAACCAAACGGACAGTTTAAGTAAAAAACATAAAACATAAAACACTTGTATAGTATGTATAACATTGACACTGAAAAGTGTATGACTAATGTACACTAGACCCTCTTCTACATACTCCAGTACACATCTAATTCAAACACTTGTTAGCAACTACCTTGTTTAAGATTCTTACAAATTATATATTTGCAATCTTTTTAGAAAGAGTTTAAAGAAAACTATATGATAATTGTACACCCATGATTGACAGCCACATCTGGCCGATAGCTTATTTAGCTAAATTGGCACATTAAGTTTATAAATATAAATACATTTATTAAAGTGAGAATATAACTAATTATAATTATACTAATTAATCATAATACAAGTCAAATCTGACATTTAAATAAATAATCAATGCAGCTCTGATTCCTGTTTTAATTGATGATCTGTAATTGATCTCTGCAGCGGGGCAATACATCACCATGTTTCATGTAAATAAGGAAAATGTCTGTTTAGTGCATAAACCTCTGAAAATAAACCTTCTGTCCCCTGAGTCTATTCTCTCCACCATCAGTAACGCACGGGCTGCTAAAGGGCTGACAGTCCTGTAATCCACTGCGGTTGCATCCCATAATCCTAACCGATCACACGTTCAGATTACCAAACATGTGGGAGGGGGAAAGCTTTAGATAGGAGGACGGTGAGAGACGGTGAGCTCTAACGTGACAGCGCCAGCAAGCGATGGGGATTGGTGCACATAAATAGCCAGCCAATCACAGAGGAGGCAGGGAAAATAACAAGGGGAGAGCTGGTAAAAGAAGGAAGAGCTATATGAACAAGTGAGGAAGAGGGTGAAATCACAGCAGCACAGAGGAGAGAACAAGAAGGAGAGGAAGGATGAGTGGATGAGAGAGCACTGATCACTGAGGTCTCCAGAGAGGAGAGAGGAGAGGCGGGAGATGAGCAGAGAGAGGGGGGTGAGCAGTCGGCACTGAGAGCATCTCTCAGCTCAGGCGGCCATGCTCTGAGCCCTGGAGCAGCAGGGCTACGCAGACAGTGCACAGGCCCGGCATCAGGCCTCAGACATTCGTCCCCGGCCACAACCGCCGAGGAGGGGATAACGGAATACTCCACTCACATCAACTGGGAGTAAAAGCCATGAGGACATCCAGGAAGGGCAGCGTGGAGATGCCTGGGTTCATGCGGCAGCTGGTGAAGGAGACGGAGAAGAGGGTCAGCTCTTTCTTCAAAGGGGGCCGTGGAGGAGCAGCTGAGGGAGAGCAGCCGGCGGACGGCGAGAGGGAGGAGGTCATTCCTAGCCCCTACCTGGACCGACCGGTCCTGGACAAGCTGACCGAGGAGGGCTGCGCCCGCTGGGGCCTCACCTACGCCCTGGGCAGCATGCAGGGCTGGAGGGCCCACATGGAGGACTTCCACAACTGCGTGCCACAGCTGGGCGGAGAACTGGCCGACTGGAGCTTCTTCGCCGTGTTCGATGGTCACGCTGGCAGCGCGGTGGCTCAGTACTGCTCGCAGCACCTCCTGGGTCAGGTCCTAGCCACAGGTGAACAATTTACTACTGAAAATGCATGAATGAATATGAAAGATGTCATCGGTGGTGTCGAGTGTCGTTATCTTTTGAGATTGCAATGATGCTCACTTTTGTTTTAGTCTGATCCTGAAGAAAAGGCTCATAGATACAGTGGGAGAGAGATGATGTTCCCTTGTTATCATTCCTCATCGCATTGTTGTGTGAGCACCGGTTCCCTCCAAGGCTGGGTTCTTTCCCCTCTGCTCTTCCCTCTCTACTCCACCAGCTGCACCTTCAGGCACCAGTCCATCAAGCTCCTGACATTTCCAGATGACACCACCCTCCTTGGACTCATCTCTGATGGGGATGAGTCCGCCTCCAGGTGGGAGACGGACCATCTGGGGACTCGGTGCGGTCTGAACACCTCAGAGCTCAATGGTTGTGGATTTCAGGGAGAACGCAGCCCCACCCGCCCCCATCTCCCTGTGTGACTCCCCCGTCAACGATGTGGAGTCTTTTTCCGCTTCCTGGACTCCATCATGACCCCGGACCTCAAACGGGAGCTGCACACCAGCTCCATCACTTAGAAGGCGCAGCAGAGGATGTTGTTCCTGAGGCAGCTGAAGTCTTTCAACCTGCCAAAGATAATGATGGTGCACTTCTACACCGCCATCATCGAGTCCATCCTCTGCTCCTCCATCAAGAACCCATGAAGCGAGCTAGATTGTGGCCGACCGCTCTCACCCTGGACACAGACTGTTTGAGTCCCATCCCTCTGGCAGGAGGCGTAAGGTCCATCAGGACCAGGACCTCACGCCAGACCGACAGCTTCTTTGCGTCAGCAGTCGCTCTCCTGAACAGAGCCCAGGTCCCCTACTGACCCTCCTAAACAGAGCCCTGGTCCCCCACTGACCCTCCTAAACAGAGCCCTGGTCCCCCACTGACCCTTATGGACAGAGCCCGGTCCCCCACTGACTATCCTGAACAGAGCCTGGTCCCCCACTGACCCTCCTGAACAGAGCCCGGTCCCCTACTGACTGACTAACTGTCATCCTCAAGACCATTTCCTACCGGTCACTCCCCTGCACGTCACTTAATTCTTCATTTTAAATACACTTACTGTTTAACGTACTGTTACCTGTTAGTCTGTGCACTTTATTTATTTTTATTTTTTATTCTGTACATATAACATGTTTCCATTCTCGCACTGTATTGATTGTTTGACGTTATTGTCCAGCGTTGCACCACTCACCATGACAAATTCCTTGTATGTGAAAATAGACTTGGTCATCGAAGGTTCTGTTATGGTATGCCGGACGTATTCCAACATTACACCTGTGTGTGCAAACAGGTGGGATGGGGCCGGAGGATGACCCCGAACGGGTGAAAGGAGCCCTCACCGAGGGCTTCCTGCAGACAGACAGGCACCTGCACTCTGTGGCGCGTCGAGAAGGCTGGGAGAGGGGCGGGACCACCGTGGTGGCCGCCCTCATCTCGCCGTACTACATCTACTTCGCCAACTGTGGCGACTCGAGGGCCATGCTGTGCCGGTCCAGCCAGGTGTGCTTCTCCACCGAAGACCACAAGCCCTACTGTCCTCTGGAGAAAGAGCGCATTGAGAGTGCCGGCGGCTCCGTGTCCATCCAGCGGATCAACGGCTCCCTGGCAGTGTCCCGCGCTCTGGGGGATTTCAGCTACAAGGGAGCGGAGAACCGAACGGCCACCCAGCAGATGGTGTCCCCAGAGCCGGAGGTGTGTGTGGTGCAGCGCTCGCCGGCAGACGAGTTCCTGGTGCTCGCCTGTGACGGGGTGTGGGACACCATCAGCAACGAGGACCTGTGCGCCTTCATCCACAACCGGCTGAGTGTCTGCACTGACCTGAGGGACGTCTGCACCCAGGTCATCGACCTCTGCCTCTACAAGGTCAGACCAGCAGCCGGTGCATGTTATCTTAACCTTCTCAATGCATTTCTACATGTTAGGTAGTTTAACTGGCAAATAATGTAGAATGTAATAACACAAAAAGAAATACCAGCATACAACTATGTTATGTAATTGTTGATGGGCAGTGGATGTTATGTAATAACAATCCTGTAAACTGTGACTGTGTTGAGTCGGTTTGGCTCAATTTGAAAGCTGCCGAGGTCATTCCAGTTTTTGAGAAAAGATTAAAGTGATGGAAGGTAGCTAAGCAACAGTTTAGCACACACTCACCAAATAGATCACGATCAATCTTTGACATGACTTTCATTCAGGCTTTCAAAAAGCTTCAGTCAAACCTTTTCTTGTGTCTAACTTTCTTATCAAACAGCTTTAAATGTGTAATACGAGTAAATTAAGTGTGGCGGACTACAGGGGAATCTACTCATTCTTCTCATTTTTCTTGTGTGTAAAAATGCTCTGAAGACTTGTTGTCCTGGTATTTTAGTTATATATACTTTATGCAAATGATGTGTTCATGAAGATAAAAGGGTTACAGTCTACCTGTTGAGAATCTCTGTAATATGGAGAGATTTAGGTCTTTTGATTGGTGAAATCTGCCATTTAACACTAAAATAACAGTATCTTATTTACTCATTCAGCAATGTATCAACATGTAAATTCAATTGCACTTGGGTTTCAAGCAACCCAAAGAATATTCTACAAAGTCGTTTGGAGCATCTGAAAAATACACAAATATCAGCAATGAGAACGATTTTAAATAATAAAGTTGAGTACACAAAACTATTAGCTGAAAGATACTTAAATGCTAAAATAAAATTCCCTGTAGGGTTGTCACTCTGAGTGACCACTTTCACAGCCAGTGTGAACATATTGATTATAGCCCCTTTAAACATGTCCATGCCCATGTGGAAGTGAACCAGATAAAAAAGCAGCTCTGACCTCTGGTTGAGCTTTGGCGCAGACGCATTTAGACCGTGGGGGTGTTCAATGTGTATAATAAGGTGAGATAGCACGTTAAACGGGTGTCAGAGGTGAGATGGGATTATGCTGTGTTCCTATGAAGACTCATTTCAGCCACTCTGAGAGGGCAGAAGAGAAGACTGAATGACGTTCAAGAAAATACAATTGCTAGTCATACCGTCATTACAAATAAGGAATACATTCAGACCAGTGAGGGAGAATAATTATTTGACAAGAGCCACCTCCACTGATATTATAACTGTCTGATTCCAGGGTGTTCAGTGAAGGATATTTTTCACCATACAGTAACTAATCTGTAGAATAAGTGACTCAGCTTGTCAAGGCCACTTAAGCTTTTTAGTGTTACGTTGTGCTTATGATTTATTTGATACGTATCTTCAGTAAGTGAAGCTAATTCCCTCGATAAACCAATCCTTTACTGCAAACCAGGATTCACAAAACCTCCAGGCAGGGATGAATAAAACAAATTGTGTTCATTGTTTATGTTGTATTTCCCTGTATAAACACATCAGGATAAGATGGACGACATGTGCACATGGTAACATCCCTGCTGCGCCTCTGTTTGTCCGTCATGTCCATCATGTCACTCTGTTATGTAACAGGGCTTCTTCAGCTGTGGCGCGCTCGATGACCTTAAAATGTCACCGCGTCTTCCACGCTCCGTTTACATTTTACTGCTCCGATGCACCTGTGAGGTGACTTAGGGGTTAAAATGATTTATCTCTCAAACGACAACCCAAGATGCTGTATTGTATCAGATGTTGACATTCGTAAGGTCAGCCATCATTACTCACCTCTGCTGAGATCACTTTGCTCCACAGGGCAGCCTGGACAACATCAGCATCATCCTGCTGTGCTTCCCTGGAGCCCCCCAGCTGTCAGCAGAGGCATTACACCAGGAGGCCGAACTGGAGGACCTGCTGGAGTCCAAAGTAGCAGGTGTGTGTGTGTGAGCAATATCGACTTACAAGGGACACTGCAGGCAATGCGCTGTCATCTGGTACTTACTGTCACGCATGAGTAGATGTTGTTTTCAGTTTTCTTGTGATTTCCAGTTCACGCACTTTGAGATGGACCTCTTCTGTCGTGATTCAATTTAGCCTCAAACGAAATAATCTCAATGAACAGATTCTGCATTCGTTTGCAGATTCTGTAGGCAACGGGTCAGAATATTGGTGTTGGATGAGTTCTAGTCTTGAGCAATCACATTTGAGTAGACTTTGCTTAAATGCATGTAAACAGTCCGTATGGAGAGCAAAAGAGGGGGAACATGATGACCGGAATGCCGTCTAGGAACCCAGCAGCTATCGCTTTTACAAGTTTAAATGAGCTTGTAAACCGCCTAGTTGCAATCTGGTCGTACAACTCCACTCTGGCATCTCAAATTGCTAATTGTGACTGTCGACATTGAGCAGCGCATGGTAAAGGATGTCTTGGCATGGATATCCACTGGCAACATCAGAACCTCAGAAATATAGTACCTAGACCTCAGAGACGTGTCCTTCATCAGGCCGATAGTTGATTGATACCAACCCTGTCAAAACCTCTCTTTTACTAATGCTCTTGTGTAACCCGATAAAGTTAGGAATATGATATTCTATGTTTCTTGTTGACAACAAATCCCATACAATGATAATTGGATCCTACTGTCTCCTGACAATAAGCATTGTCTGTGTAGCCAGAGATTATTCCTCTCTGCCATAAATCTCCACTATTGCGCAAAAACATATAAATTAGCCACGCTGGTGACATTCTCTCCTTTATGCTCATGAACATGAAAACTAGTAAGAACCCACGTACTGTCAAACGTGGCAAATGGTCACTACAACACCAAAGGTGTATTAATCGAAAATACCAAGCTTTTTTGTAAGATTTATGAAAATGAAACTATATTTGTGTGCGGTCCATTTTTAAAGAAGTATGTCTACAACAAGCACCAATAGGCTGAGGGCTAAAATAATTGAGTCGCGTTCAAAGGCATTGTTGGTTTTGAACTTTTCGTAGTTGATTTGTTTGACTGTTGAAAACACAGAAAAAACTCCAAGGCGTATTATTTAAGACTGTAGTACTATTTAAACACTTTAAATAGTTGCCAGGAACTTCCCAGAAGGCTATGCTTACATGTTATTCTTTCTATATCTTTGTTTTAATATCTGACAGAGATTTATGATGAACTTTCCATCCGAGAGGAGGAACCTGACCTGCTGTCTGTCCTCACAGTCCTCGCATCCACCGACATCCCTGGATTACCACCAGGTGGAGGCATACAGAGCAAGTAAGAGAGACAACGTGTGTGTGTGTGTGTGTGTGTGTGTGTGTGTGTGTCCCTGTATTGTGAAGTTACACCAAGTTACTTGTGTGTTGCAGAAGGAACTGCATTATTTCAGCTTACTATCAACAAAGAGAGAACCACAAGCCCACACTACCAGATGTGAGTAAAACTACAAGCTGTCCCTTTCCAACCATTGAGAGGTAAATAACGTGTTATTTCCTTCAACATGGAGAGTATATTCACCATTATGTTTTCCATTTCCTGTCTGTCCAGGGCATGGGAGGCTCTTGAGAAGCTGGGCTGGTCTCCAAGGATCCATGGAAGGACTGTAATTCATATCATTATTAAAACTGTTTTCTTAATGTGTGCACTTTGACAAAAAGGGAGATGTTGAACAGACCACGGGGGTGTTTGTTTACATCATACTAGCAAACGACATCTTGTCATAACAAGTACAATGCTAAATAGATCTAATAAAACCTGATACATTTTATATTTATACAAGGAAATTTTGTAAAACGTACTCAGAGACACAATCCAGCAACAACCCTCTGCCTCATATTCAGTTAACAGAAATACAAATGATCATTTCAAATGACTGTAAAACTGAATAACAACCCGCTGTGAAATAGTACATTGTCTTTGGATGAAATAATAAATGAGCAAGCGTATGTAGAGTTGTATTTTAAAGAGGAAAGGAATAATGGGTTAGTGTTAGCCAAAAGCTAACTTACAGCTAACTAATACCCATTTGCTTCAAAAGGGAGCGCTAACACGGAGCGCTAACACGGAGCGCTAACAGGGAGCGCTAACAGTGAGCGCTAACAGGGAGCGCTAACACAGAGCACTAACACGGAGCGCTAACAAGGAGCGCTAACACAGAGCGCTAACACGGAGCGCTAACAGGGAGCGCTAAGAGCACTAGCGGCTGGGCAGCTGATGCAAAAATTTAGCGTTGGCAAAAAGTGACAAATAAGGCAAATAAACACTAATAAAATGTTTAATTCTGCTATTTGAATTGTAAGTACACACACTTAGTCAAGAAAAAAATAACTTCACACAATGTCTAAACCTTTTTTGAAAAGAGAATTTGTAGAATTAGATCCACTTTGCTCGAGTGACGTTACGTGATATGTTATGAGGTATTTGTTCAAATGATTTGATAGATTATTATGAATATACAGCATGTCAAAGTTGGATTGTGAACTTATTTTGAACTAAAAGTGTCAACAACTGGCCAAATACCCTTAAATCTTTATTTTCTGACTGATCAAAATCTATTTTACGTGAATAAGTTATATGCCTATAGTTTTTGAAATTCTTTCTATATTCATATTACCGTTCTATTCAATAAAGTGTATGTAAAATGTATTTTTTCCCTAAGTCTGATGCGATGTAATGTGCTGCCTTATTCATCTTTTATATAGTAAAGATAAAACAAACAGCATCAGAACGGGTCAGTTTCAGGGTGAGTCGTTATATTATATAGATTATATAAAAGATTGTTTTATCATTTCAGTGAGTATTTTTCTGTGTGTAGATATAACCTATTAAGAGTTTTGAACCTAAATAAAGAATATTTAATTGACTTGCTGTATTCTTTACCCACAATAACTCCCTAAATAACAACTTCTCTCATTGCCAAATGAACAATTAAGACAATTCATCAAGCGTGACCACTAGAGGAAGATGGAGGATTTTGTCGCTAAGGAGGAAGCTTTTCTCCCCACAATCATCATCCCACGCACTGTTTAAGAAATGCAAATGATACAGAATCACACAAAAATTATTAAAATGTTGTTGTTTTTGCATAGTAAAGGATCTCCTCCAGCTAGCAGAGGAGAGCCTGAATCTTGCTCTCTGCTCTGATGACGTGATCCTGCGACTAGAAGCACTTTTGACATAAGGACATCCTCTACGGGCCTCGTTTGATTAGATGAGCTCTATTGAAAACACTGGATCTCAGCGCTATTTATGATTACTAGGAATTTCAATGACACGCATTGATGAAACAAAATGGGTGACTTTAATCAACAAATCAAAGTGTCTCTTTTTCAGTATTTAAGCTGCTGCAATGCGTTTGACAATCCCTGTTTAAATACAAATCACAATTAAAATGTTTCATGCAGTATACGCAGCTAGTTATCTAAGAGGAGACTGAAGATATTGTGTTTGCGTCTGTATGTTCTCTAATAGTGACTACCATCTCACATACAACCATATTTATGCGGAGCTCAGAGGACATGTGCGGCACTCTTAAATCAGCAGTCCCCTCTAAGAGGTCCTTTACTGCTTCTTCCATCTGATTGCTTTTGAATGAGCCAATCACTTCAGGACATCAGACCCCTCCTCACAGTGACGTTAAATCCTTTCAATTGTATTCAGTCTTTGTTCTTTCTCTTTCTCGTTTCTGGATACGGAAGAAAATGTAATTAATTATTGGATGTCCAGAAGCCTCGCTGGAAGTCTGCTACCATCTGCATCCACTTCCATTGAAATTGCTTAAGTTGCAAATTGGAGGGTAAATATTCTGTTCACAGAATTTGGTTTCGTCACACTGAGGATAAAATATTAGCTTTTTCTTAATCAATCGAGCAGGAAAAAGGTTGGATTTGGGCTCCATTATAGAGAGCCCTGAGCAACGTACACAAGAACAACATCTGTTTGTGCTACCTATCCACACTGGTTTCCTGTAGGCGATTATTCATAATGGCCAAAGCGCCCACACCCCCAGAGAATCCATTCTGGTGTCTGTAGCTTTGCCGCGGACCCTGATGAGCTGTTTCGCTCAACTGCTTCTGTAGCAGTGCCAGAGACACCTTGTTGGACACCATGAACTCATTGACCGAGATCATCTCCCCTGATAGACGGCGGCCTACAAAGACCCCATCAGCGACCGCACCTGCGTCCGTCTCACTGTCACACACTGTCTCCACTGAGCCGTCCGCGTAGCAGGGTCTTCCTGCGGGACAGCGGGACGAGATGGGCTGCACGGTGTTGCGTTTTAAGCGTTTCTGTCTGAGGTGAGCAAGTGGACGTGCGCGGTTGTTATTTTTTTTCTTGAGACAGGGGCAGCAGAACCACCGGCACCCGGGTCTGGAGCAGGAGCAGGACCGATAACGCCCCGAGCACACCAGTTTACCCACAATCCAGGTTAGCGTTTGCTTGATGATAATGGAAATGACATTGAAGAGCGAATAGATACAACACACCCCCATTAAGATGAAAATGCAGTTCCCAAGTCGGTAGGCCTCCTGAGACTCGTACTGCTGTCTCTGACTGCTCACCAGGTCCCCGAAGCCGATGGTGCTGAAGGCCACAAAACAGAAGTAGAGGGAGTCCACGTAGCTCCAGTTCTCCATGGGGCTGTACAGGGTGGAGGCGCTGCATGCAATCACAACCGACGCCACGCACAGGATCAGCATTACATAATAGACGGACGGCTTCCAGTCTTCCAGGCTGTCCTCCTTGCCGGAGGACTCTTCCCTGCTCGACACCACCCCGACTCCGGCACACCTGAGCCGACGCTCGTGACACCAGCGCATGATGTACGCTAACATCGTGATGATCCTCTCCAGGAAGAGGTTAAAGAAGAGGATGGTGGCAGCACAGCCGATGAGACCATAGAATATTAAGAAGATTTTTCCAGCAATGGTCGCCGGTGTGGTCATGCCAAAGCCTGGAGAAGACAAACAAAATAAAAAGGTAAAAGGTCAAAGGTCAAGGGAGACAAACAGTACAAGTTGGCGCCTCGTACGAATTATCTAAGAATTTTTGCATCGGCGTCTTAGAAAACAAAAGCTTCGAGGATTACCAATAGTGGAGACCACTGTGCCCACGAAGTAGAAAGCTCCCGCAAAGTCCCAGCGGGGCCTCAGCGCGTCCACTCGGATGCCAGCTCCGTTCGCCTCCTCGTACTGCCGCAGCAGAGTGTGCAAGGCCCCCAGGTTGACCCTGTATCTCTGCGTGAAGTTGTCCAGCTGCTGCTTCCAGAGGCGGCGGGCACGCAGCTCAAAGGGGTGCTCCAGGGCTGAGAAGATGGCCGCTCCACACAACAAGTAGAGCAGGATGAGTCCAGCCAGCAGGCAGAAACGGGCGTTGTCTTCATTCATGGGCGCCCTGGGGCAGCAGCAGCCCCCCGCAGCCCTCCTCTGGGCCATGAGCACAGCAGCAGCAGCACAGATACACCACCGCGACAACATGCACCACCTCCGCCAGGTCACACGCTCGCAGTATGTGTGACGCGCATCACCCGCCACACAGCATACGTGCACTGGCTATACGGAGCACGTTGGGGCTAAACACACAGACATGCATTTAGCGCTAAAATGGCTGCTACAAGTCTGCACATCTCTTGGAGAAATTAGTCTTTTTTTTTAAATGTAACGTTGGAGGAAAAATATGCATCGGAAGAGAATAGTCTGTAAGAAAGAAGAAATTAAATATGTAATATATAATGGGAATAAGTACAATATACATATTGTATAGTCATTCTATTCTGCACAACTCTTTTAATGTTTTTGTTCCCTTTAGCAATACAAATATATTTAAACCACAAAAATCTGACACTCAGATACATCTGAATATATATGTTTTAAGAAAACACTGAATTCACAAAGACATTTTGTCGGTAGCAGTTTATAATATGACATTTACTCACAGAAGAACTAGTTTAAATTGTAAAGTGAGAAAAACAGACAGAAACACACACATGGTACCTGGTTTTGTCGACGGCAGCGTCGGAGCCGGTCTGCTTTGCTCGTTCCATGGATCTGACCAACAATGACCAGCGAGACGAAGCCTCTTGAGTGTTTTGTGCAAACTGAGAGGGTGTCTGATGTTTCATCTGTCACACACTGACATCATCATCCCCTGCCCACCCCCTCTGCCTTTGAGCACACACTGATTGGTGCAGTCAGCCTCTTCACTTTGAAAACACTATTCCCCTTTTTCGAGCCTTCATCACGCCTTAATTTGACTTCACCGTGCTACAAGTGGCGCGCGGTTTTGCTTCGTATCATCGCTCTGTTAATCACGCAGTTGTATCCAGCGTTGACCAAGTCGTCTCAAGTCCTGCTCAGAACCTCGGTTCTAATCTTTTCCAGTGTCCCTAAACATTAAACACGTAAACCAGAAGCTTGCAAGTCCAGCAGGATATATGGAAGTGAAATAAAAGACCGGAGCGTCCCGCTCCATCTTCCCGCTCCATCTTCCCCACAGCTCAAGCTGTACCCTTGTGCAAGGCACTCAACTCTTGAGGGCTCCAGTGGGAGGCGTTTTGTTGCCATCGGGTCAGGTTGTGGTTGTGATGGGCAGCCTCCTCTCACAGGACTTTTTGTTGTTGCTGCAGACTGTGTGGGAGGATTTATAGAGCATGACTCACTTTCTCTGTCTGCTCATCCCTTTAATCTCAGGTACGGGTTAGGGTTCCCTCTGCCTGCCGTCTGATGGCTGAATGACAGAAGCAGACAGGTGCGGTAGAGAGAGAGCACATCTGCCTTCATCTCCCTGGTCAGCCCTGCATCAGGTGTTGAACTTTAGACTGTGATTACTATTTGGATCTGCACAGCTCAACAGTACTGCACATTTGTCCATTACGTATGATATTTTAATTGCTAAATGTATATAAGTACATCAGTAAGTGCTGATAGCTGCATCAATCCATGAAAGCATTACTTTCTCAAGAGTATTATTGGAATTTAAAAATAACCCAAAAACAAATAATACGATGCAAAATCACTTTGTAAAGAGGTGAGCGTAACTTGGTTTATGAAACACACACACACACACACACATTCTACAATATTTATTAACCAAAACAGTAAAAACATCAAACAACATCAACCTTCATACCCCACAGGAGGATTAAAACAACAGTTTTCCATGAGTCACCAAGAGCACCACGCACTACAGACCTGGGGTCAGCCACAGGAAGGAGAAAAGAGGAGCGTTTATTAAAATTTGTAAAACTCCATATGGCAATAAACTGATGAGTAGCACAAACTTTAATAATTGCTCAAAGTTAAACATGAAAATAAAAATAAAAAGAGTAGAAATATTGTGTTAATATTACTCATCATTGAAAAATAATCCATCAAATAAGACTAAACTTGTATTGCTACCTTTAAGCCTTCAATTTGACGTGAAGATGCACAGGCTAAGTGTCTGTGGCCCTGTGAGGCTGTGGCCCTGTGAGTCTGTAGTAAAGGCACAACAGTGCTCTGAGCTCTAATCACAATGTACCACGTGGATGCTTAACAGCTATACTGTTCACCATCTCCACCATCGTTGATTAGCATGCCAACATCTGCTCAGTGGCAGTAAACATGAAGTGCAGCTGAGGATGATGGGAATCTCATTTAGGATTGCACAAATTCAGATGTTGACTTGTTGATCACGCTACTTTGAGGCAATCTAATAGTTGCCGAGACATTTCTCTCCCGCGTCCGCCTCATTGTGGTGCTGCAGAGAAAGTTTTCAAAAAGTCTTCAGGGTTCCATAAACAAAGTGTTGGGCAGGTCGTTCGTTAGTTTGAGATATTATCGGTCTGCACTGAAGTGGAGGAAATTAAAAAAGAGTAAAGGCCAAGCCTGAAAATAATATTAAGTTTAATGCAAAAATTAAACCTAACAAGAAACACCGTAACTGCTATTGTTCTCAACTATTAACAATATGTGTCGACTCTAGGAAACCGCCACATAACATTGATATGCACTCAAGTGCAAATGCTAAAACTGTTTCCCAATCTAATGTATAACAAACAAACAACTAATGATCATAATAAGGAGGCGAACAGGGATCTGGCGGTGAAACAGGGTTGATCTAGAGTAGACTCAGTGTTGGTTTGTCTGCTCTGGGCTACTGTAGGTGTCCACGGCGTGGAGAGGACCGGTATGAAGATATAAAACGGCTCATTGCAAGGTAACAAAAAAAACTGATTCTTATTTTTAAGTGACGGTATTATATTCCATTTCTGCTAATAAATCCCCCGTATTGCGACAGTGTGCCTTTTTTCTTTTTTAATGCAGGAAATAAGTCGTTTCAGCACCATTTTAATGACACGGTGTGACATTTAAGATCCGCCCAAACCAGACGGGCCAGCCATATCTTTGGCTTATAATTGCTTGTGCAACGTTTTCCCTAAAATAATTATCAGTCGTTTTAAAACAGCTGGGACGGCGTCTCCTGCTGAGGCTGGAAATTGGCAGCACAGGTGAGTGAAGGCCTATCAGTGGTCAACTTTACAAGCCTCAAGTTGAGATTTAAATAAATCACCAAAGATCTTTTGACCAATGTTGTGATTGTAATTTGCTGAAAGAAAATCTGTTCTGGAAAGTATTTACTTTTGTAATCCCATCTTCCTTTCGCCCACCCTCATTCTGTACCCAGTTAATTCTCCCAACTCAACCATTTCAGAAGCCAGTGCATCTGCAGTCCCTCACTCACGAGTGGTCAAGGGTAAGGAAGGGATAAGAGTGAACTTCCACACGAATAGAGGAGTTCAGGTCAGGGGCACCATGTTGGTCAGTATATCAATGAGGTTGTCCAGACCCCACAGGTAGCCATCTTCTCGATTGCCATCTACCCAGGGAGTGCGGTGGTCCAGTGTGAGGTGTGCCGGTAACGCCTCCGTCTTTCCAAAATCAATCATCCAGACTCCTGTTCTGCCTGTCCAGTCATGTAGAAACAGTAAGGAACTGCCCACAACCTGCAGGGAGACAGCGGTTAGGAAAAGGTTCTGCCACTGGACCAACGCGCTATATTATCAGCACCAGCCATCTAAAATAGGGCACCACCTAATTTCGCGGTAGCTATTTTGGAATGAGTTTATTTCCCTGACATTTACTAAATCCTGTTCAAAATATTTACAAATTATTATTTTTTTATGCTCAAAGTCCCAGTCTGACCTCATGTGTTCTGAAGAAGTCTGATGCCTCCAAGATCTGCCGCAGTTTTTTCAACCGTCTCAGATATCCCCACTGAAAAAGGGAAAGACACAAGAGTTACAAGAAAGGAGAAGAAAACTAACGAGTGGATGAAGGTCAGTGAAGGTCACACTCACCACAATGTGCTTATTGGAATCAACAAAGTTGTCCAGTGCTTCCACCACTTGCTCTCTGCTTTTAGTCCTTTTGAAGTTTGTGTGACATTCTTCATTTGACTTCTGCAAAGGAGACGTTTCGGCAAATTAACGCTCAATGTGAAGCTACTAGACTATGAAATGAGACATTTAGTGCAGAAAAAAACAAATGGCATCTGTTTGATGAACTTTGGAGCTTACCCTGAATCCTTCGATGCGGAAACCCAGAGATGTGGTGGAGCTCAGCGTCTCCCTCCACTGCATGTACCTGGTTTTCAGCACCGCCTGCTGGGCTCGCTCCTGATCCGTTGGGGCCTCTGGGTCCACAGCCACCATCTTCTCAAACATGTCCTTCCGGGGCTGGGGCCGCTCCCTGGCCACCAGCAGCTCTGCCTCGAGGTACGTGCTGTGAAGGGCAGAGCCTCACGGTTATACTTACCGAAAATGTGTAACTGGATTAAAAGACAATTATAGCTGTGAAACTAGAATCGGCGCCTCGCGGCTTATACGCATCTGCCAACCAGTTGGGTTTGAGTTTAAAATGTCACTTTATCGTTCTATCCCATTAGATGTTTGTTTGAAATGTAACCAGCATATAAATGCTTGAGCTGTGTTAGCATCATCTTTTAGGTCACTGTGACCTCTGACCATCACATTCTAATCAATTCATCCGTGAGGTGGATGTCTGTGCCAAATTTGAAGAAATTCTCTTTCGACAATATCACGCTCACAAGACAGACACATAACGACTCCGGCCACAGCTCACAGCTCAAGCTTCTTGTGATTTATGGGTGTTTTATAATTTTGTTATTTTAGGCTCTATAGTTTTTCAGGATGTATATAAATAGTCATGAGGCCTTTTTAAGAATCACTGCTGCACTATAAGTTTCCTCCTTCCAATTTGCTGAAATAAAGCTCATCTCCTCGGTCACAACAAACCAAGACTCACCGGCTCCCCATCTTACAGTCCATGATGGCAGGTCTGTTGAAATGGGTCAACAAGTTATCCATTATGTTGTAATTCTGCTCGTCTCGCTGCACCACGCCGTGGTAGGCGGGAACAAAGGGCCTCAAAACATCCTCCATCAGCCGGAGGTAGCACTGTTGCTCCCCCTCACAAAATTTCTTCAGCAGGGTGCCGTAATCCCCAACGTGAAAGCTCCCTGGAAAAGGAACAGAAAACCATCTTCATTTCAGCAGTTACATTGTGGCTACTTTTCATACTAAAATTAGAGCCGTTTGGGAGCAAATTGAAAGACAAGTTAGACCAGATAAACAAACCTGCATGTCCGACCACTTGCAGCCACTGCTCTGGTTTCTTGGGAGTCATTGGTAGGCGAGATGAAGTCCCACAATTTTAGTGTTTCTTCCATGCGGAGCTCTGTGTGAAGACCAGAACACCTCCGTCAGTCATTCTTTAGCGCACACACACAGACACACTCCAGGTCACATTCCTCTGCTGCCTGGGTTGTTTCTGCATCTTTACTGACAAGCAGCAGACTTCAGACTTTTTGCAATATGGGTGATCAACGTCTCCATGGAAACAGCCCTTAACCAAGACCATGAGTGAAGAGAGGACAGGGTCGTCTCTGGCCTAGCGCACGAGGTTCATCAAACATTTACAGCGTGTGCTAGTTTTCTGCTATTAAACACTTAACTCGACAATGGCAGGCTGAACATGTCAACATGGAAGTTGGTTCCAAGTTTTGCCATTATGTTGAAAATGTGGCGCCAACAAATGTATATCAACTGATTTGGTGATTGGAGGACAATCTGTCTAGTATTATAAATCATATCTGATGTAAAGTGTATTATTTTAATTCAACTGTTTTACACTAAAATGTCTTGTGTTTTATTTTGCAATGGTGGAAAGTAAGTACACTACAACTTTAAAAAGGTCCACGTGTTTTACTTTTAGCACTTCTACTCTCCCACATTCTGGAGGGAAATATTGTTTTGCTCCATTTTATATTTTTCACAACTTGAACTACGACAGGTACTTTGTAGATGACGTATACACACCAGGCGATTGTTCATAAAAGGTGATGCACTGTTAGAGATGAAACTATCAAAACATTTAGAAAGCAGTGTGTAAAAGTAAATTGATGCTCAGAAATTAATGCAAGAAATGTTATCATCAAATGTTCTGCATGAGTACTTATATTTGTGATATAAAGTATATTTTCCACTTTTCAGTATCGAAATCTGATGATTCTTCTGTATGTGTGTAAGAGTATATAGATGGTTGTAGTTCTACTGCATCTGATGCCGCCACTCGTGTTCAGTGCATAAAGGTCGTGTCTCCGCGCTGCCTGTGGAGGGCAGCGGCACATCGGGCGGCCGCCGAGCCGAAGAAGAAGAGCAGCGTCGTCACAGCGGAGCGCAGAAGAAGAATTTAACGGTTCCCGGTTGTTGAACCGCTCCCGTCTCCAGGGTGCCGCGGCGGCTCCACGCTCGTCTCGTCCCGGCTTTAGTCGAACTGTTCCGCACGCCGAACCCGTCCACGCACCGCGATGCGTTTCCAACGAGTCGCTGGCGTCATGTGTTGACAGCTCCCCCCGTTACGGATCATTACTGCGACCAAAGGTAACGTTCAGGTGTTTTTTGTTTTGGCGGTTCTTGTTCGCTCACCCACTACCGACTACCGGCAGGGAGCGGCTCGGTCCGCGAGCTGCGACTCAAGTCAACCACCGACATCGGCCGCTGCTAACGCTAAGCTAGCCGCAGCTAGCGAGAGCGAAGACGTGACCTCTTGCCCGCCGACCTATCGCAGCGTCAGTTCACGACGTTTCAGATGAGCCCAATAACACGTTTACTAACAACCGACCCTGGACCAGCCCGGAAGGCAGGGACGGTGCCCCTCCGCGTTCTCTGTGCGTGAGACGTGACGGTGAAAGATGAGGGTTACCGAATTCGTGCGAGTCGCTTTCTCTCCGGGAGAAAGTTAGCGAAGTCAAGCGCGAACTCTGACTGCGACGCGACGGAAGAGAAGACGATCCATCTCTTACCTCGTCAACCATGTCTTATGGTATTAGCCGAGTCCTCCGCGTACGATGTGACCGACCATTCAGAACTTTCTTTTTCCTCCAATACAAAATGATGACACCTTTTAGAAGGGACTGTGTTGGCTCGCGAGCGCCCCTCGCGGTGTGTATCGATTAGGACGGACTGAGAGGTGAGGCAGGTGGAAAGTGATCGAGCCAGAGGGAGGACCTAGATATGTTATAAATAACTGCGCCAGTTAATGAGTGCACCTTTATTAATAAATGATCCATCTACAGCTAAATCAAGATAACATACGTGCATCATTTTCTATATGTGCTGTATTTTATCTGTCATGGTTTTCTACGGTTAATGTACGAAACAAAAGATAACATCAAGTCAAAGTGAATGTAAATCAATCTAAATGAAGTTCAAATATAACACGATAAACTATTTTTAGTAGACAAGCAGGTGATACGCATCGGATTTGATGATAATGTGGCGTCTTATTTTCTTTCTCAGGCCATTGAACCCACATGTAGATATACAATTCTGAAAAACTGCATGTGTTATTCAAGGAATTCACAGGAAAGGATTGTCTTCACTCATAATTCATGAAGATAATTTACATTTCCTTCACAGACCTGAAGTGATGGAGGAAGGCTCTGAGGTGATGGAGGATATTGTATTTCGAGGAGTGGAGTTTTCTGTTAAGATGGAGGTGGACAAAGGTTTGCTGATAGTGGAAATCTCTGATTCGTTGACAGCTGATCAATGGAGAGGGGACTTTGATCCAGCATGTGAGTAGCATACATGTATTACAGATTAAATGTAAGTAATCTCACTCAAAATATTTACTTGTTTTTTAAAATTATTTTCAGACATTGAGGACCTCACCCGCAAAACTGGCAACTTCAAGCAGTTCCCCATTTTCTGCAGCATGTTAGAATCAGCTGTCAGAAAGGTATGTTTGAAAGTGCACCCGTAGAGAATGATAAATAAAAAGCTAAGGTGACCCAAATGCAACGTGAATACAAAGATATGAACGGACACACATTGGCTTGAGGCGGTGTGAGCTGAGGCGAGGGTCATTCGAGTTCAATGTTTCCAGCTGAGTGGAAAAATGTACAGTTATCCCGAGCTGTCTTATTCCCTCGCTGCTTTTCAAAGATGTTTAGGAACCGGGGCCAAAAGGAGAGAGCCGAGGGGAAACTAGAAACTATTGGGAATTTGGGCACTTTTAGAAATCGGTCTAAAAGGTGTGTGTGTGTGTGTGTGTCTGTGTGTGTCTGTGTGTGTGTCTGTGTGTGTCTATTTTATTTTGTAAAAAACACATTATATTGCTGCACATGTAAGTATCAGGCATGACACAGTACATATAAAATAGGAGACCCCCCATCATTAAAACACGTCTAATCTTTTAAAGTTTTTTTGTTTTTTCAAAGTTCATGGCAGGTCAGTTTTTTATTTCTAATGTTGCATCGTTAACTTGAGCTTTTTCTGCAGATGAGTGATTCCGTTACACTTGACCTCTTGACCTACGCTGACCTGGAGCTGCTACGCAACAGAAAAGCAGGAGTGGTTAGTCGCCCTCATGGCCCTCAGCAGTCGTCTGTTCTCACTGCCAAAAGATACCTAATCCTCATATACACCGTGGAGTTTGACAGGTTTGTGTCTCTGTTGCAACTTACATGGTAACGTATTAAAAATGATTTAGTTTGGCGGAGCCTTGTTTTTGACAGATTTTTTTCTCTCAGTATTTCGGTTATGTCTGCGGTAATCACCCATGATCTGCTGACTATTGTTGGACTTTGTAGGATACACTACCCCTTACCCCTGCCGTACGTGGGCAAGCCTGACCCGGCTGCCCTGCAGAAGGAAGTCCGAGCTCTCAAGGCCGAGCTCAGCGCCGTCTCCTCTCACGGCATCAACAAATCTGCAGAACTAGAAATACAACGGCTCCGAGCAGAGTAGGTTGCCTTTCTGAAACGCTGGACTTTTTTTTCTTCTTTTTTTTCTTTTTTTATAATGTCGCCTACTGTTTTCAGACTGGCTCTGGCGAAAGAACAAAAGGATGCCATGGCTAAGGTTCTGGAGCGACTGCAGAGCGGTGGAGGCGGGCCCGCATCGGGACGAGAGGACTGGAGGACCCGGGATGTGGTGAGGACGCTGGAGGAGCAGCTCGTCAAGGAGAGGGCCAAAAGTCAACGCTCAGTGGGCAAGAGATGCCAGGAGCAGCGACTGCTATTGGAGCAGGTGGGCCTCTGATGCTCAAATAAGATTTCTAGCATTTCCTTTTGTTGCTCAGCTGGTTTGAACTTCTTTTTTTTTTCAATTCCCCGCCCAGTTCGATGACCTGACGGCATCGGAGTGCGCTCTCCGCGTTCGGGTCAAGAGTCTCACCAGTGAACTGGCGCTACTACGGAGAGGGTTAGGCATTCTAAGCATGTACTCTATCTTGGCTTTCTCTCTCTTCTATTTCATTCACTTCCAATGTGGAGTAAAAAAACGTGACATCTGGATATCGTCTCCCTCCTTGTGCGTCTGCAGCAGAGTGACTCCCGTGTCTGGTCACGGCTGCTCTCGGCTTGATGGGGAAATCTATCGCTCGGTGTCCCGCGAGAGGAGGTCGGGTTTCGGGACGGTCAGGGCTCGCTCGGGATCCAGAGAACGGACGGATGACAGAGGTCAAAGGTCGGAGGAAAGGGGAAGAAGGTCGGACTCCTCAGGACCACGCGCTCGCATACCTCGGCCGTCACCCTCCCCCCCTGGTACTACACTGTGATGCTGCCCGGTACCTCTCATTAGAGGGCGATGATGTGTTTTAATCTAAATGCGCTAACCTACCATCTCTCAGGGTCCCGGGTGCAACGCTTCGACCCGACCGCTTACATCCAGGACAGGCAGCGCAGACTGAAAGAGGCAGATGTCAAAAAGTTAGTCTTTATTATTTGTTCCTTTTGCCATCTTTAACAGCGCCGGTGTCTGAGTTATCGCTGCTTGGAACAACAGATTGAATCCTATTTTTTTGTGTCAGACAGAGGAAGGTACGGAGGGACCTGCTGATGTCCCCCGTCGTCCCCGAGAGGGGGCGCTCACGCTCCCGAGAGGCCTATCCTCAGACGGTCCGGTCCGGCAGCAGAGGCCGGAGTTTATCCGTGGAGCGGCGAGGGAGCAGGAACTCCTCTGAAAGCTCGTTAGCGGATATGGATGAAATGCACAAAAATCTGTTCAGGTGGTGTGATGACGTCCAAGTAGTGTTGTGGAGTCTCTGTTGCGTTGGCTGGTTATTGTAACGTCTATTTTTCTGATTTATAGGGGAAGAAAACAGACTCACAATGGACCCAATGCGGTGAGTATCCTGGTCCTTCCTTTAACTCGGGTACAGAGCCATGTATACAGGCTGCATATACAAAGCTTTGTTTACACACAAACATTGAACTGACTGCTGTTATTTGCACTGACCATAGACATAGCTTGAGGTCGCCCACCAAAGGGTCGTCCTGCTGTGCTGATTTTAATGAGAACAGCTGTTCCACTATCATTCTATTTCCATCTTAAAGGGGACATATTATGCCCATCTTTCCACAAGTTGATCTGGTTCCTTGAGGTCTTAATGTAATGTTTGTAAAATATTTTAGTCAAAATACCACAAGAATCATTTCAAACAGCCTTTGTAACCTGTCAGAAACACCTCCCCACAGATTGACCTGTTTTAAGTGGGAGAGGTGCTCCGTGTTGTCGGATTGGAAATGGTGAAGTATCGTACCAAAGGCTCAAAATGGTTGTGTGTATATATATGTATGTATATATTTATCTCACGCCAGAGCTTGGGAGATACCATTTTCAAAACGTGTAAGGGGTAAATACTAGTTTGTGAAAACCCAGAGAAACACAAATATCCGACGAAGCAAAATCCCGGACGTTTTTGGAATCCCTGCCGGAAGCATTTTTTAGGTCTCAAAAACGGGACATGTCCGGGAAAAGAGGACGTCTGGTCACCCTGACCACCCTAACGTCTGGCGCCATAAGTTAGGGTGACCAGAGGGTCTTTTCACAAGGGTTTTCAAAAACTAGTATTTACCCCTTACACGTTTTGGAAATGGTATCTCCCTTACGGTCCACCTTCTTGCGTGAGCTCTGCCGCGCAAGGAAAAAAAGTTCACCGTAATCAGCAGCCAACCCTGGTGTTTATGTGGTGGGGGGAGCGTAGCCAGACTCCCTACATGGGCATGGTTATAAAACTACGTAGACTTGGATCGTGATCCCATTCCACTCACTCAAGCATATTGTTTCTGACAGAGGAACCACAACAAGCAGTGTCAGGTGTTTGTGTTTTGGGGGACATGCCAGATACCCAAATTAATGTATAGAAGCACTTAAATGAGTGGAATTTTCATAATATGTCCCCTTTAACATCCATTCACGGACGGCTGTGGGCTTTTTCATGGGATTTGCTGTCGTTAATGTGCAACTTGTGTTTCTAGTCTCGAGGAGGCCTTTCGAGGAAACCCTTATGCAGCACTCCAACACTCAGAGGAAAAGACAAAGGTAGCTGATCCAAGTAGCCTCAATTTCTGCAGCAATAAGACGATTAGAGTTTAAAACGAGCTAGCCGCAACTCGACATGTTCTCATCATGTTATGTCTCCGAACACAGAGAGCTCCATGGATGCCGGTGCCGAGCTGTCCGAGATCGATGCCAGGCTGTTGGCGCTTCAGGAGTACATGAGGGACCTGGATACAGGACACTAACCACCACCGGCCAGCCCGCTGCTCAAGGCCCTCCATGTTACCCGACAACTGCACAGCTAGAAGCTCAGACCATCGTTTATTTTTCAATGTTCATGATGTGCAGACTGGAGGAACACATTGAGCTTCAAGCATAAGCGATGGGTTATGGCTGTCTAAGTGTTCATGTGAGAGACTAAGACTCCTGGCGGGTTGAACTTCCAGCACTTCAGGAAACTAAAGCCATCCCTGTGAGACTATTTCTGGACTGTAAATATATATATATTTTTTTTTTTTCTTCTTTTTTTTAACCTTTCTTTTTTTTTTACACCTTGTCAAACCATCTTAACTAGTTCACATGGATAGAAGATTTGGCAGCTCCTCAGTCAGTAAATATTTGTTCACCCTTTACTCACCTGTTGATGTTTTCCTTCCAACACTTAATATCTGTGCAATTTTTCTCCCCCTGCGAGTAATGTGCATTATCTCTTCCTTCCTGAACACATTTAAGTCGAGCAACTATTTAAACTGAAATGTCAACGGGTGTGAAAGTGATCAACATGTCAACGATACTGTAAAACCTGAGTCCAGTGCGTGTTAGAATATGCTCCAGCTCCTGAACGATCTGACTGCATGTCATCATTTGGTGGTTAAATATCATTCCAGCTTTAGTCTACATTTATAATTATAGATTATTATTAGGGCTGTCAATCAATTAAAAAAATTAACTAATCGCACATTTTGAAATTCATTAATCGCGATCAATCCCAATTGATCGTTTCTTTTTCTTCTAAAGGCTAAATCTTCTAGATGAAGCAGTAATCCCTTCAGAGAGCATGTATTTTAGACACTTGTTTAATTGTATTTGTTTTTAAAGACACCTTCACACAGCTGTGTTTTCAGAGAGGCTACTACCTATAAAGGGCCAGCGAGGTATTTAATATTGTGGATGATGAATAGTTTCTTCAGTGAAACATTCAGATTAGTAAAACAAGGTGCATTTGAGACCCATTGGTGCTGTCATCTTCAACACTGAATAGCAGAACCAGTGGCCTTGGGAAACTGACTCGCATTCAAATGTGTCACTCTGGAGGCTGGGGCCTGGGGGAATTTTATAAATTTTACAACAACAAAATTCACCTTTTAAAGTCTTTTGTATATGACACACAACCCCATGTGTTCTACATCAAACATTCCAGAACAATCTCATCTCTATATCGTGAGGCTCATTGTCCTCCTCGTGTTCTCTGTCTTCTCTGACTGACGGACTGCAAATGAGCCTCACCTGTGAGGTAGGCGGGTCCTTTGTGATTTACTGAGTGTTCATTGACAAACGGATTGACAAATCAGAGTGAAGGGTTAGTGTGACGAGTTCTTTCCGCGCCGCGTCACCCGACAAGACGTCGTCGCCCCTCTGTGAGTTGGTCGGAGCAGTCTGGAGGAGGAAACCCTCCTGATTCATCCACGAGTTTAAACTGATTTCTGCTCCGTATTTTCACGGAAAACTCATAGTTTTAAAAACGTAAACAGTGTCAGACACTCTGCCGCGGCTTGACACTCAGAGGAGTGCAACAACTTCAACGAACACCGGAAGTAAACAAAGTTGCGTTAATTGGGTTAAAATAGTTTAGTGCGTTAACGCGGCCAAATTAATCGCATAGATTAACGCTGACAGCCCTAATATAAATATATATACAGTTGGGGAAAAAAAGTATTTAGTTAGCCACCAATTGTGCAAGTTCTCCCACTTAAAAAGATGAGAGAGGCCTGTAATTTTCATATGTAGAGCTCAACTATGAGAGACAACATGAGGGGGGAAACAATCCAGAAAATCACTTTGTCACATAAATCACATAAGTATCGCCATACAGCTGCTTCAGGTGAAAGCAGTTGAGTTTTAAGTTAACACAAAGTGTTTAAAATGATAATAACAAGAGAATAAGGATGATTGGGGCAAGGTACTAACACAATACAATACAATAACAATTCTGAGTTTCTCCTCCTTCCCCTTAAGGTGGTGGAGGAGTTGAGCCGCCTGAACCCTGAACCTGACCTATTGGACGGTTCTCTAGTTAGTGTTGTATACGCCAGATATGTTGGCTATTTCGCCTTCTGATATCAAAAGATTAATGAAAAAGAGATTCGGAGACAATGCACTTAATCAGAAATATTGAGTTTATTTCTATTAATATGCAAGTCAGGGGCAAATGCCTTCTGGCCGTTTGGAGATCTTTCAGGCACCGAATTTAGAAAGTCTAATGAACATACATTTGAACGCATAATTTATACACAAGAAATGAGGTGGAGTACATTGTTATCAGCATCTGTGGACCAATCATATGCAGGCATAATTACATAATTCCAAGACCCCAAAACCGTTGGACGGACCCTCATGTTCATATCTTGACCTGGCCTTGAGCCCTAATTAAGACAGGTATATAACAGGCAATGAATGTTATAAGGCTTATCTAACGTCATGTCAACCAATCCCAAGACGGCGTGATGTTCGAGGCTAGGTCACAGTCTATACATGTCATTTGCACATTGAGCCCTGACAGGCACATTTTTAATGATCTAACATTAAACAGGTAGATGAAAATATACATTAGTCTTTCGATTAGGAATAGAAATAGATTAGATTAGAAATAGAAATAGATTAGATTAGAATATAATAGAAAATACAAAACCAAATATATAATAAAACACAAAACACAATAACGATACTTAATACTAAATATAGAGAGGACATATGTTGACATATGTTAATGCACAATGAAAACTCAGGTCCAGTTGTGAGATCTGTAATGTTTCAGCTTATATTCTTATTGATTCCATGTACTTTTTTACTCTAAAATAAATCAGATTTTGTATGAAAACCTTGTCTAAATGTGTTTTTTTCCCATGTTTTTTTTTTTAGAAGAAAAAGAAATGTGTGTATACAGTTTTCCATCTAACAGGTCCATGGTCCAAACAGCTGTTTAAACAAATTAGTATTCTCTGCAATGATCATGAGTTTTACTCTAGTAAAAGTAATACTACATTATAAATACTGTTTACATTTATTTAGCAGTAAAACTTAATACATGACACACAAATAAGATGTATTTAAGCCTACAATAATGAACTATGACTCCTCCTGGGGTCAATATAAAAAACTTCAAATTTACTCTTTGAATTACCGGTTTATGTGTTCAATTCCTTTTATTTTGTATAGCCCAAAATTACAAATGACATTATCCTCGGAGGGCTTTACAATCTGTACACATGGACATCCCTGTCCCAGGACCTCACATTGGATGAGGAAAAAATATTTTTGAAAGTACTACTAAGAGTCTGAAGTAACTGAATTGTTATGTATGTTGTATTAACTTGTGTCCTTAAGATGCACTTTCCAGTAAGTGGCATATTGAACCAACTGAAAATCAGCTCAGAGTGGCCACTGACCAGTCACGCAATATGCCGGCTAAATGCATCAAACGGTATGCTTTTTTTTTTTTTTTTATCTAAGCTGCAGTATTTATGGTTTCTGGTTAAAGAGTCAGAGGAGAGGACGACTTGGAAACTAGTTATGTAACTAAAACCATATTCATGGGATTCTGTCTTTCATAACAATTGCAACACCGGAACTATAACCTGTGACTTAACGGGTTTCTGCTCTCTGACTTCTGCCTGAGCAGAAAGACGGTCTCGCTGAGTCAAGTACGGACTGTGCTGGTTCCTACAAACATGCATTTCAAAGTCCGGCCCGCAGCAAAGGAAGACTGCAAAGAAATATCAAGAATGATAATGGTGAGGCTCTTTGTAACTTCTTCAATCTAAAACATGTGCGTCACATGACAAATACCACATGTGATACACATTGCTGTGACGTTACACATTGCTGTGACGTTATGTTGTGAGTGATATTTGCATGCATGCGCTCATACATTCACACATAACTAAATAACACCGCCCTTTCCCTCAGGAGTTGGCAGATTTTGAAAAAGTGTCGGACCAAGTGAAGATAACTCATGAAGGTAATTCTTTACTTAATGCGAATGCTAAGAAAAGCGTCCTTGAATATACAGAGGTGATGTTTTGAACATTTACACCTGTGATTTTCCTGCCATGGATCTACGTTGTTAAAATCAAATAAGAGCAGGCAACAGTTGGGGGTGGCAGAAAGTAATGAATTCATCTTCCAATGTTTCCAGCAATTTTTTACTCTTAATGTGAAGATGAGATGCTGTTACTCATAATGTGAAGATGAGATGCTGCCATTTGGGTAAATGATCTGTTTTGCTGTCCTTTAGAACTGGAGCGGGACGGTTTCTGCCAAAATCCTTTCTTTGAATGCCTCGTTGCTGAAGTGCCGGAGGAGCATAAATCTAAAGAAGGTAACGTGTTTTTATTTATTGACATCAGGACAGCAAAAAGTCGGTATTCTGCCTGTTTGTCTTTTTGATTGTTTGTACCTTTTGTCCGTGTAGGATTCACAGTGGTCGGATACGCCCTTTACTTTTACATCTTCACATGGGGGGGGCGCTCGGTGTATCTGGAGGACCTGTATGTGATGGCAGAATTCAGGGGTGAATTAAATATGAATTGACTGGTTGCTTGGTTGTGCCAATCATAACGTGTCTTTACGTTTCTGTTGCATCTTTTTCTGTAAATGTTTTGTCCCAACATAACAAAAATATTTCATCAATTTTCCTTTGCAGGAAAGGGCATTGGCAATAGCTTAATGAGCAAAGTTGCTGAGGTAAGCATGTCTTCGATGACCACTATTTTCTAGTAGAGATGTGTCCCGTGTGGCGAAGAGGTAGCAGTGCATGTCTTTGTCTCCTCAGGTGGGGAAGAAGAAGCAGTGTGTGCGGCTGCACTTGACTGTGTCGGACTGGAATACCCCGGCTCGAGACTTCTACGCTGCTAAAGGAGCTCAGGACCTCACCGCCAGCCTAGGCCGGCACCTTCTACATTTTAGCGAACGAGATCTGGACAATTTAGCAAATGAAGCTCCTGAAGAAGACTTGTGCATTAATTAGAATCTTAATTTTAAATTCTCTTTTTTTTCTCATGAAAATACCTTTTGAGGATCATTCATTTTGCAGACATGGATGCATCAGGTTCAGCTTTGTCCCTGCAGCGTGGGCAGTCATCTTGTACATTAACATCCCTTCACTGGTTACAGGTGGCATGCCCGCTTCGCTTTTAAACATTGGTTGTTTCGTACCGTGCTGCGAACAGATCGGGTCCCGTCTACATCCAGGATATGCTCAAGCCTCACACCCCAGCACGTTGACTTCGCTCGGCATCTACCAATCGACTTGTGACTCCTTCACTTTGTTAAGAATATAAAAATACATAGATAGTACCCCGTGTCCCTTAGTTTGCATTAAGGCCCCGAAGCACCATACCTTGTGTCCTTCTATGGCAGTAAGGCCCTGACCAGAGAGAACAGCACACGCACATGCTCACCCACATGCTTTGGAACATACTGACATTGCCGCATAAGAAGCACAGACAGGTACAAACTCTTCTTGACCTCGGCCAGAAGATGACACATCCACACAGGGAGGATAATTAGGCACGCTGGGCAGTACTAGGCACGAGCTATGCACAACACCCCCATCCACACAGGGAAGACCACTAGGAACTCTGTGCAACCCCTGGCTCTGACCTCACCTTGACCGCTCAGTCGAAAGATTGAGATTTAATAAGAGCCGTACCTGTCACCATCAAATAACTTGTTTATGTAAGCAACAGTTAGTTTCAAAGCCTTTTTAGTTTCTATTATCTTAAAGAAACCAGCACCTGCTTAGTAGAAACTGCACAGTTCCTGCTTTAGATGGAGAACAACATACACACACACTGATTATGACGATGGAGAGAAGATTGTGAGCCAAGAGGGTGGGCACCCTGAGCTCCATCAGAAGGTGTTCAAAGTCTAAACCAGGAACACCTCCATCTGTTTTAACCAACCACTGTTGTTGTCGTGAGCCCAGAGGGTGGGACCACCCTGAGCTCCAACGAGGAGACGGACAAAGTTTAAACCGAGTGACGTCTCCATCTATATTATCCAATCACGCTTGCTCCTAAAGATTATAAAGAGTCACGTTCTCCTTGAGAACTTTAGTCTGTTATCGAACGATGCTTTTAGCTGACTTCATCCAGGCCTGTACTGCACGATAAATATTTTGTATCTTTGGACTTTTTGTTCAACCAACACTTGATTAAATCCACTTTGTTTTGAATTTTACTTCATCGTCCTGGTCATCTTTTCCTAACCTTCGACAACTTTGAGCTAATCACTCAACACGATCCAGACTGTTTGCTGTCCTGGCTCCTCAGTGGTGGGACGAGCTCCCCACTGACCTCAGGACGGCAGGAACTCTCTACTTTTCCCACTGGAAACAAAAAAAAAACACATCTTTTCTGACTACCTTTTAATATAAAGATAAACACTGCAGTAGCACTTACTTATTGTATTCTTGTAGTTTGGCTTTCTTAAAGAAATGTTAATTTCTTGATTCTTGTTCTCAATTTGTACTGATGGTTGAATGCACTTATTGTAAGTTGCTTTAAAAAAAACTCAGCTAAATTACTGTAATGTAATATAAAAAAGAAACATAATAGTGTCTCTATTAGGAAATTAAACACAGTTAAGCTCTTATCTACTATGTTTTGTGAAGATCTTGGAAAATTTACCAGCAAGACGATGAGATGTGACCTGATTAAACCGTTCCCAGGTGTAATACCATATTATTCCAGTAGGTGGCATATTGAACAAACTGAAATAGAGCTCTGAGTGGCCAGTCAGGCAATGCCGGTGTTCTGTCATTGTTTGCTGCCTTGTCAAAATGTGCTACCCGCTGCATAAACCGATAGGTGTGTATCGATTCATGCTACCCTATCCGATAGGATGTTATTGTACTATCAAAATATGCTTT
This sequence comes from Liparis tanakae, assembly GCA_036178185.1. Taxonomy (NCBI): domain Eukaryota; kingdom Metazoa; phylum Chordata; class Actinopteri; order Perciformes; family Liparidae; genus Liparis; species Liparis tanakae. Next base: position 7,714,943 of record CM070088.1, on the reverse strand, counting down.
TCTTTCAAAGTTCAATGTTTCACTTTTCACTGTTAAAGTGTTTATCTTCAACACTAAATACCCTAATAATAAACCAGTGCTTTATTATGATAATGTGAACAAACTCATGTTTACAATAATTATCACTCATTAATCTACATGTCATTACTACATATTATTACTACCTGTACAATATACATGCTGAATGTACTTTTAACTAGGGAAATAATCGGGATTTTGAGGATGTCACTCCCCGTTATCAGACGTGCATCGACAGGGTGGCAAAACATTATGGGCGTGTCAAAAAAAACTCGGAAAATCGACTCGGCGCATGCGCAATATCACAGGGTATCGGTTCTTGACAAGTAGCATGAAATGACAGAACACCGGCTAAATGCACCAAACGTTATGCTTTTCTCTTTTCTGGACTCAAATCTAAGCTGCAGTATTTGTGGTTTATGGTTAAAGAGTCAGAGGAGAGGATGAAACTAGTTATGTTACTGAAACCCTATTCATGAAATTATGTCTTTTATTTTGAAGACATAATTGCGACACCGGAACTATTTTCTGTGACGTCATTGTCAACAACGCGGTTAACCGGGTTTCGGGTGTCTGACTTCTGCCTGAGCAGAAAGACGGTCTCGCTGAGTCAAGTACGGACTGTGCTGGTTCCTACAAACATGCATTTCGAAGTCCGGCCCGCAGCAAAGGAAGACTGCAAAGAAATATCGAGAATGATAATGGTGAGGCTCGTTTTAACTTATTCAATCTAAAACACGTGCGTCGCTTCACAAATACCACATGTGATACACGTTGCTGTGACGTTATGTTGTGAATGAGTGATATTTGCATGCATGCGCTCATACATTCACACATAACTAAATAACACCGCCCTTTCCTTCAGGAGTTGGCAGTCTTTGAAAAAATGACGGACCAAGTGAAGATAACTCATGAAGGTAATTCTTTACTTAATGCGAATGCTAAGAAAAGTGTCCTTGAATATACAGAGGTGATGTTTTGAACATTTACACCTGTGATTTTCCTGCCATGGATCTTAATTAAAATCAAATAAGAGCAGGCAACAGTTGAGGTGGAAGAAAGTAATGAATTCATCTTCCAATGTTTCTTGCAATTGTTAACCTATAATGTGAAGATGAGACGCTGCCATTTGGGTAAATGATCTGTCTTGCTTTTCTTTAGAACTGGAGCGGGACGGTTTCTGCCAAAATCCTTTCTTTGAATGCCTCGTTGCTGAAGTGCCGGAGGAGCATAAATCTAAAGAAGGTAACGTGTTTTTATTTATTGACATCAGGACAGCAGAAAGTCTCTACATCTTCCGCCGGAAACTAAAAACACATCTCTCTTGACGGGAAGTAGCACGTCATACATCAACAGTGTCAGATGTTGTTTGTTGATTCCTTTTCAAAGCTAAAAACAAAAGGGATGAAATGAGCGTTGCACAATAACTAAGCATCCACAGACTCTAAATCAATTCACCATTATTTAATGCAAGACACACAATTCAATATTGCTGTTATATGTGTAGGTAGTTGTGTTGTGGTAGTCTGCCTGTTTGTCTTTTTGATTGTTTGTACCTTTTGTCCATGTAGGATTCACAGTGGTGGGATACGCCCTTTACTTTTACATCTACAGTACATGGAAGGGGCGGTCAGTGTTTCTGGAGGACCTGTATGTGATGGCAGAATTCAGGGGTGAATTAAATATGGATAGAGTGGTTGCTTGGTTGTGCCAATCATAATGTTTCTTTATGTTTCTGTTGCATCTTTTTCTGTAAATGTTTTGTCCCTAAGTAAAAGTATTTCTTTTACTAATTTTCCTTTGCAGCAAAGGGCATTGGCAAGGCCTTAATGAGCAAAGTTGCTGAGGTAAGCATGTCTTTGTTGACCACTACATCACCGTTTTCTAGGAGAGATGTGTCCCAATGTGGCGAAGAGGTAGCAGTGCATGTCTTTGTCTCCTCAGGTGGGGAAGAAGAAGCAGTGTGTACGGCTGCAGTTGTCTGTGTTGGACTGGAATACCCCGACTCGAGACTTCTACGCTGCTAAAGGAGCTCAGGACCTCACCGCCAGCGAAGGCTGGCACCTTCTACGTTTTGATGGACAAGATCTGGACAATTTAGCAAATGAAGCTCCTGAAGATTAGACGTTTGCCAAGAGGAAACGTGTCTACTGTGCATACATATGGTTATAAACATTCAACCAGAAAACGGAACCAACATATGCTTCATTGTACCCAATTCCTCACGAGCCTGTCTTTCTCCTAGTTTGAAACAATCTTGTTTCATATCATTCACAAGGACTTGTTTATTATTTAGAAATTTAATTTTAAATACCTTTTGAGCATCATTCATTTTGCAGACATGGATGCATCTGGTTCAGCTTTGTCACTGCAGCGTGGGCATTCATTTCATCGTGTACATAAACATTTGTTAATCTATAAAGAAATATATTATTGTCTTTATTAGGAAATTAAGCATGTGTTCCTTGAGAATTTGAATCTTTGTGATATCTGATCATATCAGATGTTCGCAAATTTACCAGCAACACAATGAGATTTGACCTGATTAAACCAATCCCAGATGTGATACCATATTATTCCAGTAGGTGGCGTGTTGAGCCAACTGAAATTGTGCTCTGAGTGGCCAGTCAGGCAATGCACCAAACGTTATGCTTTGCTCTTTTCTAGACTAAAATCTAAGCTGCAGTATTTGTGGTTTCTGGTTAAAGAGTCAGAGTACAGGATGAAACTAGTTCTGTAATGAAAGCTCTTTTCATGGATGATGTTCTTTATGTTGATAATGTAAATCCCCTAATTAACAATCAATCGGTGGAAAGTATGTTTATTTTTTGTAAAAAACGTATATTGAAATTCAAAGGAACACATATACAATAAGCCAAAAGAGAAACTGTGACATTATATGTGAAATACACGTGTACTAAAATAGATTATAATGCACACAACTTACAAAAGCAATGTTTAACTCAAGTATTCTGGTTCAAAGATGAGCGTCAACTACAATCAGTGTGGAAAGCCCTGGTGTAAATATGACTGGTTACAGTTCAACGTTAAAGTAACACATGTCCTGCATGACTTGCACCGTCAGATTTACTCTCTTACTGATTTATTTTGATAGATATTAGATCATTCTACTACTCTACTTACTAAAAGACCAGCCAAATTATTGATGGAGCAGATTTCAGAAATTTGTGGTATTGTTATTTCATTTCTAAATGGGAAGAGATTTTGAACTTTTCATATTTTGCAGACACAATTCATTTGAATTTGTAGCACAGCTCCAAGAAGTGATGGGTTTTGTGGAAGTGGAGCAGGTCTTTCTTGACCATTACACCTGATGGCCGGTTTAATATACAAGATACACAGATATTACAAAGGATTACAACACTTTAAATATAAACTTCATAAACTTTCACTCAATTTGAAAAAAGTTGAAGGGGATCTGAGGATAATATATTTCTGATTGTCCACTTCAAGTCCTAGTGGGAGTGATAGAGAAGTTTAAAAAAAATCTAATAATCTTAAAACCTTAAAAATAATGTTGAAGTATCACCCTCTATGGTCAGAGGATCCACAGTTTCATTGAACAGCTTTCTGTATGATAAGGTCAACCTGTAGCAATCATTAACACAGAGGACAGGACAAGTGTGATTTGGTGTTATGTGCACTTATTTAAAGCTGTTATACTTATAGTGGTATCACCACCAACACATTCATGTTAGTCTATCATATTATATGTTATATGTAATCAACACTGTAACAATTGTTTACCTGGTCACAGTTTTCATTATGTTGCAGTGTGTCTTTGTAAAGCGACAGCAAACTAGTAAGCTCAATAGCATATACATATTTATATATTTTTATATATATATATATCATTAAAAGCTTTGGATTGGATAAAGCCAGAATAAATCAAATCAAGTTGGCTGCTCCTATAGAAAGTGATCATGAGGCTCTGTCATGGTTTCCATCGTAAATTCTTCTCATTGTGCATTTCATCTTGTGAATTAACTTCAAGATGGCGTTCCCTTCGGCTCCTCTCAGACATATGCGTTTCGACCATAGTTGACCGACTGGGACGTTGCCACCGGCGACTGCACATGTCCTCTGGAGGATGGTTGGTATGGATAAGGACTGGAACACAAAAGACGCCTCTCAGTTATTCCAAACACTATAGCCAAAGATCAAACGTGACAGCAACAAATACTCACATTTTCCCCTCGGGTGTGTTGACCTTGCAGGCGCACATCAGACATGCACCTCCACAAAGGGCGAGTGTGGCCGACGACCAGCCGATGTACAAACCCTCCCCGATCTCATACCTGTGACACAATGCAATGAACGTATAAGTTCCCGTGTAATAATAATAAATCCATAACGGCGATGCCGCTCTGTGCCATTAGAGTAGAGCAGAGTATTGACTCACTTTGTCCCCGGGTAGAACTGGTCAAAGAACTCCTGTGTGATGTTGGCAGCGTACCAAGATATAGCAATCATGGTGCACATCCCTGCAAAACACAACGTGGGATGTTTTTTCAATGCAAACAACACACTCACAGTAACACACTTCAACAAGGGGTCTTATAGGCCCTAATAATAGCAACGAGTATTCCGTTTGTGGACACAAAGGTCTATCTCACGCACGGTTCTCCTTAGTCTCACAAACATGCTGTTGCATAAGGTATTTTGCATTGCGATGATGATCTCAGGACATCCTGAGACATCATCGCAATGCAAAATACCTTATGCAATAGCATGTTTGTGAGACTAAGGAGAAATGTTTGTGCCAGGCATGATTTAGCTTTCTAGCTGTTGTGTTGTGCGTTGTGTGATTGTGAGGTCGTGACATCCATCTCCACGTCTTTACCCTGCAGTACAAAGAACACTCCTCCAATCGCAGCGATCCTTCCCTTCAGGATGTAGTTTTCTCCGCCTATTTTAGAGCACTTGATTCCAGCAAGAGTCGCCACGAGACCGAACGTCCCGAACACGATGGCCGCGATCATGAGCGCCCGCGAGGCCTGGATGTACCCTGTGTGCAAAGCAGGAAAGAAGTATGAGGATAAATGCTCTCGGAGTTAAGGGTGGGACAAAACAGGATTATATAGCTATATTATATTATATATTATATTATATATTATAATAGGTTAAACGTATTTCAATTATTGGGATAGTCAGAATAATCTTTAATATAGTGGAAAAAGTTGTCTCGCTCTGCATTATTGTAGTTAATTGAACAATATAGCTTTATTAAAAGACGTAATCAATAATGGCTATGTAGGAAAGAACAGATTTGTTGCTTATTTAAGAGTGAAAGTTTTTTTTCTATTTCTTATGTTTTACAGATTTTATTTATTTTGGCCATGCTAATTGTGAATTAAAATGTTGATATGGCTCCATGCCTACTTGTAAGATCATGCTACACATTAATATAGATGAACCACATGAACAAATCAAATGCATAGTTGCATTATTAAAAGAAAGCATCACATATTCTTATTGTGTTGCCTGCTTTAGCCGCAGAGATGACATCCAGTGTTACAGCAGGACAAGACTCCTGTTGATGCAGGGGGGGGGGGGGGGGCTAGAGGCCGCTAGAGCGTAGCAGGCCCCCCTAGTGGCCCCCTAGAGGCCCCCTAGAGCACAGCAGGGGCCCCTAGTGGCCTCCTGACCTCTAGAGCACAGCAGGGGGCCCTAGTGGCCCCCTAGAGGCCCCTAGAGCGCAGCAGGGGCCCCTAGTGGCCTCCTGACCTCTAGAGCGCAGCAGGGGCCACTAAGACAACGTTAAAGAACCAGATAGAATTTAACATTTAATACAAGATACGTTCTTCAACCGATCCAAACATCTAGCATTTCCCAACAGATGCACCGTAGTCATAGTTAAGCAATAAGGGACGAGAGTCATTACTTTGACGTCAATAAAGTACGTGTTCAAGGGTGTTGTTAGGCCCGACGCGCAGCGGAGGGCCGGTGTTCTGTCATTTAATGCTGCTTGTCAAAAAACGCTACCTTGTGGTATTGCGCATGCGCCGAGTCGATTTTCCGAGTTCCACGGCATGTACGTCATGCACGTTATGCACGGCTGATAACGGTGAGTGACATCACCTGATATAACCCTGATATAAATCAATTTCATTACACTTTTTATAATTAGACTCATGACAGAAAAAAATACTTACTTTATGCCTTTATTTGATGTACAGATGTATAAAACCATAAAGTAGAATTTTTTTATATGGTAGCATGAATCGATACACACCTATCAGTTTATGCAACGGGTAGCAAATTTTTACAAGGCAGCAAAAAATGACAGAACACCGTCTCCAGCTGGATAATGTGGATATCACTCCAACGCTGTCTTTCATTGAGATGTGGTGCCCAGTAGCTTTGAAGGGAGCCGCAGGATTTATTTGAAATGACAACTAACGGTCGCGCAAAAGCTAACCTTAGTTTTAGTGCGCATTGATATGAAACGCGCCCCTTTACTGTACATTATGGGCTGAATATAACACACCCTGTGACTCACTCTCAACCAATCAGAATGCTTGATTTCATCAACCCGTATTATAATTGACGATAGCAGCTTCAGTTGGCTGAAGGGGAGCCACGCAGGTTTGATTCACCACTAATACGACAACCTTTTAAATCCCCTCTTGACAAAACATCAATATAAATGTCTGTGATGGACGAGGGCATGTTATACCTCCGGGCTCCAGACGAGGGCGTGTTTCACTTCAAGTGATACCTTCACAGTTGTTTTGACCAAAGTAGTTAACAGTCTACAACAAATAGGAATGACTAGTCTTAAAAAAAGGTCTTTATATTATTTTATGGTTATTGAGTTTGTCTGGGTTCACTGTGGTTGTGCTTATCATATCTCATAGTCCCTGTCTTTAATATGGATTATAGTACAGTAGATTGCTCCTGATATGCTTATAAAAGTACACGAAGAGCCTGTCTAAATCAGATTAGCAATGACCAATGAGAACAGACATTTCTTTAATCTTTTTTGATCTAGTCGTATAAGATTCGTCTAAATTCAAGAATAATTTCATCAATCAGGAGAATCATTTTTAGTCATACAGTTTTATTGCACATAACATTCTCACCCTTTTAGAAATGGGAGATGAATTACAATGTTTGTTCCTCCTACATAACGTTTATACTATACCGCTTGAGGAATAACGTTATTCTCGTTTGCTATATTGCAGTCTCCAAAGTCCTGATTCCTTAAGCCGGATGAGAAGTAATCAGCACAAATACAACTATACTTCTATATGTTGGCTACCTACCATTAAGTGCGAGCAAAGATGGAAAATCCCGGCAGTTGTGAACTCCTGTAGAGTCAGTTGCACAGGACATCCAGAGGTTTTCATAGATGGTTGATGTGGTGATAACGTTACCGTCCACTGTCGAGACCTTCCAGTAGCGATTAGGAATGGCGATCCCGACCATCAGCCAGGCCACAAACCCCAGAAGGAAGGCCAAAGCTTCCACTATCTCATTCATGCTCCCTTGTTTCTTCTGTCCAACCGTGCAGTTATCCAGAGAGAGAAACACTTAATTCAGACGTTGATTCCGAGCTATCGTCTGGCGCATACGTGTGGATTTGTTTGAGCCAAATTCTCAGTTTGCCAGACTAATTCCCAGCAACCCCACAGCGAGGACGTGACACAAAAAACAAATTAATGATTCATTCCAAACAGCCCACTTATGATAGCATCTTTTATTCTCGACTCTATTGAACCTTTTCAAAGTCTCCAAATGTTTACTCATCTTAAGGGACAACAGGGACCGACCTTCACGCCCGCCTGTTGTAAAGACCTATAGACCCAAAGCTATCTGTCACCTTTTGACGTTTCGCTTTGAACACCGTGTCAATAATATCAAACCGTTATTGATGGGATCCGAGTCACTTTCTGGCTGCTCACTTCACCCTGTGCATGATGGGTCAGGGGGAAGTGAGCAGCCAGAAAGTGACTCGGTTTCATGTCTGACGACTAAGCCCAAAAGTCTAGTCTTCCTTTATTTTACTCATGTCGTGCCGCTCGTTATCAGACCATCATCATCATCATCATCATCAGGGTGATAAAGTACCACAGAGACCTTTTGGCCACTCGTGAAGAAACACTTTGACCTGACTATTATTACTGACTTTTTACAACCTGAACACAAGAACCTCAGCGGTATGCCAAAGTTTACTTTCTGGACACGTCTAAAGACAGTTTCAGTGGTTTTATAATAAATGTCCAAATATCACGAGAAGTAAACTGTCTCAACAAGATAAAATATGTTTCACAAGAACTCAGAACAACTTGCTTGACTGCTTGTACATGCAGTTCCCACTGCATACTGTATTTACTGTATTTATATCAGCTTACACTTATGTTGATTTCTTTGGCTCGATGATCATGAAAAACTTGAGTTGAGCTTCAGGAAATATTTTTTTTGTTTACAGTGATTGTGATTTAATGACACTTAACACAAAGTGTGTCCACTGCAACAATTTTCTTGGTGTCTAACAAACCCATGAGGCACATTATGTGCATAATGCGCAAATAATGATAATGATCTATCTATCTATCTATCTATCTATCTATCTATCTATCTATCTATCTATATATCTATCTATCTATCTATCTATCAATCTATCTATCTGTTGATCCCTCTTACTGGTGCTCGCTGGCTGTCTAACATGTATTACATTAAATACAATGTTGCAATGTAAGGATACTCTTATGATGCTACAGTACTGCTTGTACAGTTTATCAGGTTATTTGGTTTTATTGACAGTGATCGCCTCAAAATATAATGTAATCCAGTACAATGTGTCGTTATAAATGTTCATAAAGTGGATGTAAATTCCTCGCATACAACTTCAACCTCAGCTCTATTGAACTATTGTGTTGGAGTGCACAGCTGCAGCTGCTGCTGAGTACAGTACGAGCATTCATTACATATGTTTATTATGTCATTTATTTGTCTAATTATGTTTGTGAAGCTCATATTCAGTTTCTAAGAGAGAAAAAAAGAATCCATAATCAGATACCAATTTCTCTCAGTCTGACAGAGATTATAAAATGTGTCAGCTGGGAAATAAAGCAGGATCATAAGAGAACTGAAAGCATATATGGGAATGTTCCAAAGCATATTAATAGAATTACCAAAAATGTGAACATTTGAATTTCTTTTACAGCAGATACAAAAAAAGTGACTTTTCTAAGATCTTGTACTGTAACAATCACAAACTTACCTGGGAGAGCAAAAAGGGATGGAAAGTCCCGACAGTTATAGATCCCTGTTGAATCACTTGCACAAGACATCCAGAGGTTCTCGTAGATTGTGGAGGTCGTAATGACGCTGCCCTCCGTGGTGGATTCTTTCCAATACTGATCTTGTAGCGATATGAAAATCAATATCCATCCGGAAAAACCTAGAAAAAATGCTATAACCTCGACGATCTCTATCATCTTGAAAGTAATCTTTGATTAATAATGAAATAATTAGCAGAACTAATAGATAATACCTCTGTGAGGACCTCTATTCCCAACTTCTGTACCTAATATACATTTTGGGAGCGTGAGAACTGAACAGATTTTTTTTTAACCCTCATGCACTCAAACCTGGACTAATTTGAACATTGATTTATTGGCTGTAGCTACATTATAAGTCTGCTATTCCCGCCCAAAAATCACGACGTTTCACGTGTCTGGCACGTTACCATAGAAATGTAAGTATACAATGAGCTGCTTTTTTTTCTCCTTCTTCTTTTCCTCTTTTGATTGGCAGTGGAGTTATAGAGAATCTCTTATAGATATCGCGGTTTTAAATCCACGGGCCAAATGTCTGGAATCATCTGGCCCTGATTGCTTTGATGTGCCTTTGAAGCTTCTTCAGGAGGCAGTAAACATGACACTCCATTGTTTTATCAGTAGTAGTGTTTTAAGAAGCATTGCCGCAATGATTGCAAGATTATATTGTGACTATACAGAGGAACGTATAATGATGTGATCTGTGTAGTGATATTCTTATTGTACTGAAGGTTTACGACTCTCTGGGTATCATTCATCTGCTTTTTATGTTTGCTCACATCATCTCGTATTCCCTTTTTGAGGAATTGGTAGCGTTGTGGTTGTAGGGAGGTCATTTCAGGTTCGACGAGCAAACACTAATGTGAAATACTGAAAAGAGAGCAAAGCAAACAATGAAAGCGGAGCAAGGTGGGTGATTTATCGGAGGCAGAAAGTGTCTATTTTAGCGCTGGTTAAGCATTAACGAGTCTGCTGCGGGACAAAAGATGCATTGAAAGTCTTTCTCTTTTATCAGTGCATTTTTTTAACTGGGAGCGTGTTGACACAGTACAGTGCTGTATAGAAGACCAGGCGGCCCTGACTCACCCTTAGATGAATTGGTTCTTTCTATACATTAAGCAAACAGTCCAGATCTAGAAGTTTTGATACTTATGTTCAGTCTTTATAAAATATTTTCAAAAATCAAGTCAACACCTTTTCCATTTTGCAAGTCGAGCTACTCTTTGTTTACGAGGATCTTCGCGTCAGTATCTTATCAAACGTGAATTCTCTTTTGCCAACCAGTAATTAGGAGCACAGTTCAAAGTCCTGCCATATACTTACAGTATTGAAGAGACATTCAGCCTTTAAATCTCATGTCTGTTAATTTTTTATCTGCGGGCCCTTCCCTCAGTCAGCTGAGTGGTTTGTCCGCGTTGACCTGCCGGCTTAAAGGGAAAGTTCACTGAAACCTGAAAGTTCGTCAGCAGCGGTATTGAGGTCACATCAACTACTAGGTTACCGAGAACACGCGTTTCTATCGGGGTCGGGATCATTTCATTTGGAACATTAAGTCAATTGTTAAAAAATGTCGTTGTAAATTTTTGAGTTTTAAATGCTCAACAAATTTGATATATTGGCAGAGATAGTGAATACATAACTGTTTTCCTAAGCACAGAAACATGCTTGAACATTTTACACAATTTTTCCTTAAATTACTTACATTCTTAAATCTCAACTGCAAATATGTAATAGCAGTTTGAAAAAGGTGATATTGCCATGACTTTGAACAGTCAGTATTTGTGTACCTGTCTTATTGATTACAGTAATATGACAATGAACTCTCTGTGTCTCCGTCTCTCTCCCTCACACACACACACACACACACACACACACACACACACACACACACACACACACACACACACACAAACACAAACACACACACACACACACACACACACACACACATGACACCAAGAAGCTGGACAGGTCCTTGGTGTGGAGGGCGGACCACAGGAGGTCGTGGTCTGCGGTTGCTGGGATGTGGAAAGGAAACATTTCATCTGATTTACAAGAAAAGCTTTCAGACTCATCTTGGATATGAGTGTAAGTGCCGGTCTGACCCTCTCGGTTGGTCTGACCACCGAGTTGTTCAGACTGGAATATCTCAACAACGATTAGATGGATTTGTACGGACCCTCATAGTCCCAGGAGGGTGAACCCTTTACTCATCCCCTGTCTTTTCCTCTAGTGCCAGCAGGTTTACATTAGTGTGTATGTATGTGTGTGTGTTTAAGAAGAGATACTTGTAAAACTCATGACATTACCTTTGGCTATTTTGTGTTGTTGGTGCACATGAATAATTAATAGTTTGCTAAAGTAACGTGGTGACCTTGCTTCAGAGCGCATCGCTCCATCAGCAATAAGCGTCCAGCTCAAAGCGGTGCGTGGCTCATCGTCTGGTTCTTTACTGTTTTCATAAGTAAAGTCTGAAGTCACAGTTAAAACTAATGTTCTCATTGATGCATTTCACTGTATTATTTCAATCTTCATAAAAAATGTTTTTTTGTGCTGGCAGTATAGGGCATAATTCGTTGTGAAATGTTGTTAAAGTTTGACCCTCCTTTACAGTAGACTTCACAATGGTATGTAATAAAACGTAATCCCACAGTCACTTTTACTGCTGTAAATGTTAATTTAAGATTAACTTTTGAAGTGAGACCTGAAATGCTCTGTGGTTTAATAATTCACCCCTAGGGTAACCCAGGAGACTGAGCCCATTTAAATAAACAAGTGTGCTGGAGACTCCAGCTATTGTTTTACCAAATATGAAATGTTGGTTTATTGTTATCTAAAATAGATCATCATAGACTTAACCCCCCCCCCACCCCATCACTATGTATGAAGATATTTACAAACAATAAATAATCTGGATAAAATACAACACATGACACGCGTAAGATCCTTGATGATATTTTTAACACGGCTGGATGTGATGAACGGTCCACTATCTGTGGTTGTCATGGAAACACATCAGACACAAGACAAACAGGCGCTGGGCGAGGGGAGAGCGGGTTTCCTCGGGTAAGATACTGAACCCCGAGATGCCTCACCAGGGCTGTGAGCTGCGAGTGTGTGAGGTTCATGTCAACATGTAGTGGACAGCACTTTGAGTAGTCAGGGGACCTGAAAAGTCTATTTACTATTTACCACTATTCTAATAGACATTATCGGTCAAAAGATTGATGAGTCAAACTCGAAAAAAAGTCCATTAGAAGTAAAATGTAGAAGGTCTATACAATATTAATGTCCAAATATAGATATTTGAATTAATCTGATGTTTGTGAGTCAAATTTCTAATTGTTATTTTGCATCTCTCCTGTCATTAGTCGAATATAAACACACGGATGTGGACAGTAACGAAAGGAAGACAGAAACATGCAATATTTTATTGATTGCTTTAACTCCTCTTTCTACAATGTTTGCCATAATGATAACTTAAATACTATTTGTTATATAATAAATAAATAAAGAATGATTTAATGTTAATACCATGTTAATAAAACTAATAATAACAATGTCAATACTTTAGTTTAAATAGTTTATGTTACATAAACATTATATGAAGTTTCTACTTTCATTCATTATGATATACATATTGACGTGTGTAGTACGCCATTATTTGTGCATCCATATTTACATTTCATATATTATTCCACCATCCAATATATGTTTACCATGCTTCCACCTTTACTTTAACACTATAAATATTACATTATATATGATAATAAGATATAAATATGCATTCATTACAACGATGACAGATTATTGTACAAATGACCAATAATACAGAATACGATTAAGTGGCACCGAATGAGCACACACTGTGCCCACATGTGTTTAATGTGAGATATTCTTTCTGCTCAGAGGAGCACACATCCTCCACCTTTGGCCTCCACATAGTTTGGATCGAGGTCATTGGGCAGCTTGCCGTTCTCTCCCCAGATGTTTAGCTCTCCGAACACGCCTGTTTCGATCATCTCGTCCTGCCAAGGGATCGGGACGTTCCCGGAAGAGAAGTCATTGTAGAACTCTGTGTCCTTGTTATCCAGGACCAGACCTTTGATGGAGCTGAAGGCGCCCACGTCGTCGATGTCTTTGGCGTAGACCATCCTAGGGTCGGGGACGAATGGCGGCGGCAGCATGCCTTGAGATGGAACACGTGAAACAAATTCAATCACTTTTATTTTTCTACAGTATTTCACCATCTAGAATTCACCATCTAGAATTCACCATCTAGAATTCACCATCTAGAATTCACCATCTAGAATTCACCATCTAGAATCCACCATCTGCACTACCGTTCCAAAGTTTGGGGTCACCCAGACAATTTCGTTTTTTCCATGAAAACTCACACTTTGATTTATCAAATGAATTGCAAAATAATTAGAAAATATAGTCAAGACATTGAAAAGGTTAGAAATAATGATTTTCATTTGAAATATTAATTTTGTTCCTCAAACTTCTAGCTCAAAGGAAGGACAGTTTTATAGTTTCTCTCGCCAGCATAACTGTTTTCAGCTGTGCTAACATAATTGAACAGGGGTTTCTAACCCTCCATTTGTCTTCTAAGGCGATGAGCAAACACAATGTACCATCAGCACACTGGGGATGGGATACACCATTAAAAAACAGACGTTTACACCTAGAATTGTCATTTACCACATGCACAATGTATAGATTCTATAGAGTGTATTTCTGATTAATTTCACGTTATCTTCATTGAAAAAAATCTGTGCTTTTCTTTGAAATGTAAGGACATTTCTCAGTGACCCCAAACTTTCGAGCGGTGGTGTGTATCCAACGTTTCCCTCTGTACCTGCTTCCAGGCGACCCCAGTTAATCTCTTTAAAGAACGGCTGATTCTTGAGCTCTTCGCACTCGTTATTTTTGAACCCGAGGCGTTTCGACGGGTCCTTCTGCATCAGGCCCTCACAAAGATCCTTGGATGCCGCGCTGAAGCTCGGTGTGTACGAAACCGGATCCTTCAAGATTCTGCGAGCGACCTCGTCGTTCTCAACCTGAAGAAAGAGAGCACTGCGTATGTATGATTTGGCACTGGACGAGAGCAAACATGGGAATTGAGGATATTATCTTTCCATAAAAGACACCCGGTGTGTCTGTTCTCCACATTAGTACCTTCTCTCCTCGTATCCTGAAGGGCCCTTTGGCGGCAATCATCTCAAAAACGGTGACTCCCAGCGTAAAGTAGTCCACCGAGTAGTCATACTGCTTCTTCTCCAGCAGCTCAGGAGCCATGAAGCCTTTATTTATGGATGATATTATATGACTGCTATAGGAGAAACATGCTCTTTACACTTGATATACTTGATATCAATATGTTGGATTAGTACTCACCTGGAGTTCCTGCATATCCAGTAGTTGTGTCTGTTCCGGGTGGAAGTTCAACAGCCAGACCTAAATCTGACAGGCGGACGTGTCCTGAGTGAAAACAGTGGGAAATCATTTTTAAAAGTATTAAAAAAAAAGTCATGGTATGGTATCTGTCAAAACATTATAATCATAGTATATAAAAAAAGTCATGATATATTGTGTTTTAAAGTGTGATGAAAAAGAGTTTAGCAAGTCTTAAAAAAGGAATTGTAGTATGCCATAAAAAGTCATAAAAATGGCATAATATAAAAAAGCCAATATAAAAGTAATATAATAAAATAAAAAAGTGGAATAAAGTATGTCGTAAAAAAAAAGTCATGAAAAATAATATTTAAGGAGTGATAGTACGGCGTGTCATGGGGGGAGGGGGGGGGGGGGGGCTCACCGGCGTCATCCAGCAGCACGTTCTCCGGCTTCAGGTCTCGGTAGACGATCCGGTGCTGGTGGAGGTGCTCCAGCCCACAGATGATCTGAGCCGTGTAGAAACATGTTCTCTTCTCATCAAAGCCAGGATTCTTCTCATCCACGTTGTACATGTGAAACCTGGAAGAGAAGATGTTGTGTGAGAGGAAAATCAACAAGCACATACAGAACGTATCTCCTTCAGGCGGATGAGGAGAGATGACATCACAGACGTCGGTGCTCTGGAGGTGCAGTGATGAGGTCAGTGTGGGTGTGTATAGAGCTGTATTCATGTAGAGCACCTGAGGTGTGGGTGTGTATAGAGCTGTATTCATGTAGAGCACCTGAGGTGTGGGTGTGTATAGAGCTGTATTCATGTAGAGCACCTGAGGTGTGGGTGTGTATAGAGCTGTATTCATGTAGAGCACCTGAGGTGTGGGTGTGTATAGAGCTGTATTCATGTAGAGCACCTGAGGTCTCCACCGTTCATGATGGTCATGACGAGGCAGAGGTCAGTCTTGGTCTGGAAGGCGTAGGCCAGCGTCACGATAAAGCGGCTGTGAACTTTTGCCAGGATGCGTTTCTCCACAATGGCTCCCTGAACACAAATCAAACATCAGGACAGAATCAACACAACAAAAGCAAGAATTAACAACGTCAAGGAATATTTAAGGGTCCTGATACACTCCTTGTCCAGACACACATAGGTGTCGTGTGCCTGATTACACTGACATAGTGTTTCATGTCATTGTATTCTAGACGCTGGCTCTACTTGAAGCCAAGATAATCAGGTGTCTTTAGTTTAGTTTGACTGCACTAACTGATTCATGAGTAGTTGCTTTCTTTCTTAAAAAATAAGTCAAAATGTCTCGTTTTAAAAAGGCGTCTACAAACCCAAACTGATTAGTTTCATCTGTTCTACGAGAAATGATCAACTCCTGTTAGACTTCAACATCCTGTCGCATGTTTAATTGAGAGGACTAACCTGAGGATCTTTCTCAGAGGCGCTGTGAATTGATTCTGAGGTCTTAAAGAGACTCACACGCTTCTTGGCATTGAGCCTTTTTACATCAAAACGAAACCTCTGGGCTTCAAGTCCGTCTTATTTCCTGCTGTAGTTCATAATAATCTCGCTTGTAGAACGGTTTCCCGTTGAGTTGTCACTCTTGTGACTCTCTCTAAGAATGGATCCCTACATCACCGCGTTACCTCGTAGCCTTTGCGCTTCTTCAGCCTCTTTTTTTCCAACTTCTTGTTGGCGTACATCTTGCCCGTGGCCTTGGCCTGACAGGCAAACACCTCCCCGAAGCCTCCTTTCCCCAGGACCCTGAAGTCCATGAACCACTCCTCGTCGAAGGGCTGGCTCTCCAGCCACTTGAACTGAACGAAGCGCAGGAAGAACACGCTGTCCTTGAAGCCGTCGACGGCCGTCCCCTCCAGGTGCTTGAGGAGCTGCTGCTCGCTCTCTTTGAACAGGTCGCCGCGGGCGTTCTTCAGGTCCTCCACGACTCGAGCGACGGCCTTTTCTTCCAAGAAGCCGCACGAGCTCTTCGAGGCCGACTTGTAGTATTTATTGACGACGTTCTGAGCCTTCCGCACCCTCTCCGTCTCCTGGCACACGGCGTAGTCTTCGATGTCTTTCCACAACTCCACAGCGTTTTTATGGCTCGCGTCGCTCTCCAGAAACTGCTGGAAGAGGCGCTTGCCGACGGGCTGCTTGACACACATGCTGTCGAAAGTGGCGTCGACGGATGTTTTCATGTGTTCGCAATCTCTGATGTGTGGGAGCTTCACCCTGGCGCGCATCTTCTTGTCCCGCATGGTGGCCGCCGCCGCTCCGTCCACGCTGCCGCGAGCCGAAACGTAGGCGGAGTTGGCCACCACCGTCTCCAAACCACCGATGTCCATGGCTGCTGCCTTGGTCTGGCACACACACACACATGCAGGGAAGAAGTTAACGGGAGGGCTGGAAAAGGCCTTTTCAATCATTGTGATCATACGGGGCGCAGAGTTTTGACATTTTTAAAGCATAAAATGGGATTTTTTATTAAATCTGCTGTGATATTCTCTTCTTGATGTTGCTACTCTGATTTGAGTTCATCTGTCTTGTACGGTTAACATCTTTTTTGTCCTATTTTCTCTATTATCATGTTATAATGCTTTTTGTACAACATACATAATAAGAGACACTGATTTGTTTTTATCTTTTCCTAAGTATTATAATGTGTAGCCATCCATAGCCAATATAATCCACATGGGTTATTTTGTTTGATCGTGTCCTCTTTCAGAATCCTAATCCCCCCCCCAGAGTCTTCCTCACACACAGAGCCGTGTCAATGCTCCAGGGCTTCATAATCATAACAAAGGCTTTTCCCATGAGGACGTTGTCGTTGTGATGTGCTGCGCCCTGCTGCTCGAAAGGCACAAGTCACAGAGGAAGACTTTTTATTTCAGATGCTGAGCTCAGTTTAACCTCTGATGAAGCATCTTTACCCTCATCACCACGCCGTGTCCCTGCAGCCACACAGGACATGTAAAGTGGATCACTGGATCATTGTGTTAGTCTTTCCCGGTGTGCGTTTAATGTGTCTAAACTGCTCTTGACCTGGTACATGTCGTACCTGAAGTGATACTGTTGGCTGTAGTGCTTTCCCGACTTCACATAATCCAATTATGAATGACTGCTGATACCAGGGATTTACAACACTGGTGATTGTCCTCCTTGTTAATTAACCCAGTTTTATCGATGGGTTCCTAAATGTGTTTAAACAGGAGGAAGACTTCACAGAAGTGAGGT
Source organism: Liparis tanakae (assembly GCA_036178185.1). Taxonomy (NCBI): domain Eukaryota; kingdom Metazoa; phylum Chordata; class Actinopteri; order Perciformes; family Liparidae; genus Liparis; species Liparis tanakae. The sequence continues at coordinate 7,696,982 of CM070088.1, read as the reverse complement.
CCTTATTGCACGCACAATGTAAATAATACCAATCATCTGTGAAGCACTTATTGTGCCAGTGTGATATATTTTGATTATTATTACTGCAACACATTCATATCAAAGCATAAGAAGGATTCTGCACTTGGAGGACAAGAGAAGTTCAGCGATGCTTGTGATGTAAATATGTTACTATTGCATTAAAACAGGCTTTATTGTCCAATAAGTTTTCAAATAGTTTATTTAGTTTAGGACAAACCATTTTCTCAACCTCTAAAAGAAGAACACGACTAAATAAAGTACACAAACCTCAAACTTCACTATAGTACTTGAGTAAATGTCCTTAGATATCGTCTTTAATTAATACATAGAAAATAGAACATTTTGCCCAAATGTAGCTGGTGCCAGGGTTTAGTTTAAAATGCTGAATTATGCAATATAATGAATTCTAACACATCTTTAACGAGGGAACATTTAATGTGTAATATGTTATGGCAAAACCAGTTCATAATGTCTTTAGGAGAGACAGTATTTGACGTCATGTTTCACAGACCATACAGCAGCACTCACCGTCGACTTATTTGCACGAGCAGGGAGTCAAAAGAGAACTTGAGGGCACAAAATGAAATCCAGTCGTGTAGCATCCAACATGTATGATCCTCCTTCCTCTGATCGTCCATCAACCGGAACAAATACACATCATCTCTGTGCTGTTGGACCCTGAGCACGTTTCCTTTCCTGCACGTCTCAGACCATCCTTTCCTCGCCCCTCGTCCCTACAGTGTGGCTCGTTGGAGAGGTTGGGGCATCGGGTCGCGGTTTACTCACCTGAAATCCTACTTGGGTGTTCATTAGCTGGAGAAGGCTTAGCACCTGACACCGTCGGCGGGAGCAACGGGGCCAAAGCTATAAGTGTAACTCAGAAGCAGGAGTGATTACAGATAAGGGGCTCACTCCGGAGGGCCTGTGTGACTCCACTGGTCAGAGAAAAGAGAGTGTTAACGATTTTATAGAAAAGGGAACGAAATACAAACCACGGCCATTAATTAATTAATTAACCACGACCCAGGCTGCACAACAAACTGCAGTAGGTGGCTGGAGATCTTGGCACACTCAGCACTTTATTTTCCTGGACATTTTAACCTGCTGGAAATTCACTTTGGTCACTGCCTTGTGTATATATTTATTTTCCTCTGTATATTTAGTATTATAGTATTAAGTATTGTTATTGTGTTTTAATTTGATTTTTTATTAATGCTCTAGTGTGCCCCTGCTGCTGTGATCCTGAAATGTCCCCACTGTGGGACGAATAAAGGATTATCTAATCCAATCTAATCTAATCTACTATTCTTGATTGATAAGTGTCTTATTTTCCTTGTCAAATCTATATGTTTTGAATCATACCTATGAGGAAAAATAAAGGCTATAAGATGGATTGCAAAGCAACATCAACACATGTTGACTTGTCCTGTCGAGTCAGACTGCACATTGGAGGTGGATTGTTGTTTGCATAATCTTTGCACTATGCTTAAAGCATCTATGATATTCTCTGCATGAGAACACACGGTTTCTATTCAGAGGAGATGCTGCGTGTGAAGCCAGATATTCACTAAAGTATCAGACGGGATTGAGCCAGCGTGAGAGCAACGATGTGGGTATGTTTCAGGTAAGAGGATTGAGGAAAGAGAGAAGAGGGATTTAGATTATGCGGCTGAAGGACACGTCAAACATCAGAGAAGCTGCAGAGCACCTGGGAGACTCAAGTAGTTAGAAATGGTCATTTATGATTAGAAACACAAAGCGGCTTGCATTCATGTGCTGCTGAAACTAGGCCGTTCCTCGATGACGAGGGGGCAGAAATACACACAAGCTGTGAGTGTAAGCAGCTGCGACGGCAAACGTTTTTTTCAGATTAACACGTAATGAGCCTGCTCCCAGTTTCAATGGGGTAACACCAAAAGGTAAACGTTTATTATAGAAGATATTATATTCTTACATAGTGGCGGTTCATCTCTGCAACAGATTACTTTGAGAGTTTTCAGCATCGGAAACAATCTGAACAATAATCCTCCACAGTAATATAATATGAGTCGTCTGTTTTTTAAAGTGTGCATGTGATTTAGGGTTTGGGATTTTGCATTAAAGTTCGGCATTTTGTGTATAAATGTGAGAATTTAGTAACTTCCTTTGGCTCTTTGCATGAAGATTTTGGCACATAAAAAATTGTTTGTGGGAAATTGGCAAAGCAATTGTAAAACACTGTAAAAAGCGATGATGCGGGCAGATTTAAAGAAAAGTACGATGTGAATCTGGAAAGATATTGTTAAAAATAGAGACATGATTTAATTTAACATTTAGAAAAATATATATTTTACATTTAGAAACTTTAAATAAAGAAATTAAAAAGTTCCCGATCTGACCAGCATCCACATTCTGGAAAGAAAACCGGTTAAAAGGTGAATCAATAGCCGACACACTTAACCAAACACAAGCCATGTAGTTCTCTTCGTCTATTTAGGTCCGTTTAAACCCACTTCCTGTCCTGGGCGTCAGACACTGAGCACAAATCCTGTTTAACAGGGAGTAAAGGTGAAGCAGATTTGACGTTCATGTCTAATCTAGCTCAGTGACGAAGAACAAACCCACCCGGGAAAAGAGTTCAGGCGGACACACACAGACCTGCATCCATCTCGGCTCTTGCCCCCTCACCTTTACACATCTGGATCATCGGTATCAAACATCGTCTGGGTTCAAGTAATTCAGTGTAGAATCTCGATTACATGAGCATGCTCGATGGAGTTGATCCTCCGACTGCATGAAACAGATGTGAACAATAATTATTAGTGTCTGTTCTCCCACACACAATAAGGCCTAATGGATGTTTGAATGGCTCTCAGTGGCTCCCCTCAGAGTGCTGCGTGATGTAGACGTGGACTCCACGGTGGGGCCAGGACACCATGACGTCACTGCTGGGGGTGTCAGAGGTATGAGGCAGTGACGTCCCACCTTAAGCTTGTTGCTCAGTTTATAAAAACTATAAACAAATAAAACAGACTTATTATACCCCGAGGAGCCATGCTGGGATTGAACACAGAAATATATTGTTGGGTTGTCGAGAAGTTAGGGAGACGTTCCCAGAACCACTTCAATTGTCCAAGACTTGACACAAAAAAGCACACCGGGCACATACTTTCATCACAGTTAAGATTTATTTCATTCAACATTTCACATTACAAATATTTAAAAATTATGCATACTGTTATAAATAGTTGGCTGCAAACAATTAAATAACATTAGATTTTTCTTTTTCGTTTCACTAGCACTTCTACAGACCAACTCCTAGAAATATGGACATATCCGTATTACATAACTTAATTAGAAAGGAAAATACAAAAATAGGAACTTATAAAGTGAAATGACAATAAAAATTAAGGTGATATCTTAAGTAAAAAAATGCTATTAATAAATACAACAACCTTCCCATACACAGTTAAAAACTATTGAAATCTTGCCATTAAGTAACATCATTAACAGACAAATATTTAAATATTTATTTTCCTTCAGAAAATGTGAACCATATATTGTGGAGCACAATATAGCAATTAGTAAAAACTAGACACTTTAACATATTAAAAGCTTCACCTCAAAAATATAACAAAAATCTGATCAAAATTATAAAAATCAATTATACATTCCAATTAAAAATATACCAATAAACAGCTAAATACATTGTTGACCTAATAATTACAATGCAATCAATCACAGTAGCTTAAAATAAACAAAATAAGCAAATGAGCACAAAACCTTTAATGTTTTAAAAATAACTTCAATTATTTATATTAGTACAAATAGTTTGATTTCTTTTCTTTTTTACAAACACCAGCATGAAAAGGATTACAATAACAGTAGAAAATGACTGTGAAAAACATATTAACATCTTCTTTAATTAAATGTCTGCAATTAAAAATGGCATTAAAGAATTACATTGCAAAGAGTCTTTATCTGGAAAAAGGTTCAAAAGAAGTATTGCACATAACAACTTGAAGTTAACTTGCAACATTTACCACATTCAAGTCTTTAAGCTCCCCTTCCTCCAGATAGGTCTACATACGATCCCTCCACAGACAGAGTGAGCTCTCCAGTCTTTTGAAACAGTGTCGCTCTAAAGGATGCTCAAAGTCCCGCACTGCCCCGATCATTCTACGTTACGCTTCTGTCTGGTTCTCGTCTTATCTCGGTCATGTGCATCCTGCAGAGGTCTGCAAATGGGGAAGCGAGGAGGTCAACACGAGGGCAGGGCAGGGGAGGGGGTGAGGGGGGGGGGGGGGGGGGTGAGGTGAGAGCGGGTTTGGGGTGTCCTTAACAACTTAATAGTTGAGAAACATTTGGTGCACACCACAACAATTAATTTTAATAGCTAATTCATGTACTTGTCATTTTCTCTTCTTTTTTTTTGTCATGCATGCTAAGGATTACAATAGGTGCTAGTTGGCAAGTTCAAGAATATAGATATATATATACTTTTTTTGAAATATTAAAATATCTAAACACCAAACATCCATTCTTGTGATACGAGATTCAGCGTTATGCCTGAACCAAATTTTGCATTCTCCTTATAATAAGTTATACTCCATCTATGGAGAGGAAACCAAGACAGAAGTTACCATTTTCCAACTAGTATAGCCATGTTTAGAGACATTAACATCGATTTCAAATTACAACTGTTTTTTTATTTTTTATTATTCTCGCCATGCTGTTATTGACCAGATTGCCTGGAAATATCTAGTGTACGAAAAGCTAAGACCAAGAGAGCAATACACTTTGGTCTCTCCTCTGCAGATCTGAAGCCGCGTCAACAGAAGTGCGCACTTAGTTGTAAAGTTTCCTCAGCACTGAAATGTATAAAAAGCATAATTGAAAATAATATATATTGAAATCACCCAACCTTTTTTCTTAAAATGAACATTTCCATATATGCAGATCTCTCAGTAACAAAAGTACAAAAGCTACCTTTCACAATGTGAAAAATTGAGGTATTGCAAAAAGGAGTTTCCCCATTTGTGAAAAATGTGCCTAAAATGACTGTTGGAAAAAGAAAAAATATTTAGAAAAGTAGTGCATAATAAATGTTTATATGTGCATGACAAAATAATTTAGCTAGAAAACACTGTACCAAAAATCAGCAGGCCATGTATAAAATAATTTTTTTTCATCTCATTTAACAGCAAATTCTTCACAAAGTGTTTTAACTTCTAAAATGCTCACCCACCACACCCACACAACTAATGTCCAGGGTGCAAAACTGGTGCAACGACGGCGATATGAGGAAACGTGTCTCACTAGTGTGTATAATCAAGTTTCTGTACCAACTCCCTGACATATTTAAATGCTCGGCTAGTCGGTTCCCACTGAGTGACGGGAAACGTCAAACAGGTGTAAGGACTAGTTTGACTTCTGCTGTGTGAATGTGCACTTAATGTTTAACTTCCCGCAGACCTATTTGAGATAAAAAGAACTGTGCCAACAAGCGTGCACCTTCATTTTGAGCTATGGTGCCTTGTGTGTGTGTGTGTCTGTGTGTGTATATGTGTGTGTGTGTGTACGTCTGTGTCTACAAGCCCTGTTGTTTTTCCAGTGGTGTTCTAATGCGTTTTAACTGCACTGTCAAATATATATATATATATATAAATACATTATGTTCAAGGCCAATCTTTGGTTTACTGGGCTTGACAGATGAGCAAAACTGGGTAGAAGTGACAGAATTTAAAAAAAATATATATGAGAAAACATCCTTGAAAGAAATGAGAAAGAAAAATAAGAATAAAGACCTAAATAAGAAAATGAGCTACAGTATGACCCACTACTGCACAGCCATCTTTGGTTCCCAAAAAACCACCGGGTACAACCGACTGCCATCGAGAGCAAACTGCATGTGGGTCACAAGCGTGTAGTAGTAGAGCACACTGCAGAGACTATCTTCATTTATGCTTCAAAAACACTGGATGCTGAGTTGGATTAGCTTAGCAGGAGAAAGGATAACGGGTTTCGCCGAAAGGGCGGCGACCCCTCCGTGACTCGGATGTGTGCTGACGACTGGGAGAATCAGACATTGAATTGCTTCTTTTATTAAATGTAGCTGACTCTCAGATGCAAAGTAGAACTTTTTTCATTAAAGACTGGGGAGAACTGCACAAAAGCATTAAAATAAACAAAATAAAAAAGACACTAACAAAAAAGGACAGGCATTTTTTTCCCGTTTGGTGGTCGCCCCCCGTAGAAACTGCGATGAAAAGGCGGCCGCTCGGCCGGCCTTCTCTCTCTCTCTCTCTCTCTCTCTCTCTCTCTCTCTCTCTCTTAGCAGAACTGCAGTCCTGAAGGATCTGGATCCAAACCCGACGGACACAGAAAGCAGGGATCGGTCCGCGAGGCCCGCCCCTTTGTTAGCCGCGAGCTTAGCAGCAGACGTGAGGAGGGGGCGCGGGGGGGCTGGACTCTCTTTCTACCCACTCCATACATTCCCCTAATACACTGTGTACTATACGATGCTCCGCTCTGTCCCGAGCACAACCCTGGGTTTGATTATAAAAATAAGGAGGTGATGAAGCAAGCGAGTACAACACGGTGCCAGTGACATCACACTCTGCCTTGTTGCATCACTTCCCTTTGATTATAGTTCTGAGGAAAGGAGAAAACAAGCAGGTGACGATGTTCTCTCTCTCGCTTTTCTTCCCTCGCTCTTTAACTGTCTTTCGGCACATTAGCAGCTGAGTTTGAGGTATTAGTTTTTGCATGTCAAAATGGAGATCAAAACCCAAATATGTGTTTGCTAAAATTTTTGTCGCAATTTTCAAGTAACGTCAAAACATTTGAATGATGTTGGAAATCATAAAGAGAAAGGTTCAAACGTTTCGATACGGGAGGGGAAAGAATCCATTTCGTTCTGCGGTGGGCCCTCTGTTCCTCAAAGTCAATTCAAGATGCAGCTTTGGTAAACTACGAAGGGTCTCGTATACTTTTTAGAATTGGAAATAAGTGCACTCTTCTTTAGCAACACCTTTTTCAATTCACATTTGTTCTGGAGCCTCTCGGATCAATAGAGAACACCTTTCAGAAAGAAAAAACAGCCTCTGGAGACTCGGTACACAATAAAAAGCAATAGCTCTGCTACAAAACAAGTCAATCAAATATCAAATAAAGTGTATTGTTTTGGGGCCTCTTGTATCAAAATTAAAATACATTTAGAAAGAAATTGCCAATTGAATAGCAGAGTACCATATCAAACTTCAAACTTTCCTATATATGTACTTTTTTTTGAGAAACTAATAAAATATTCTTAAAAAAAAATCAAACGCATAAATAAAATTATGTTACACATCTTTTTTCCTTGCTGGACATATTTGGATACAATTCCAGTTTTTCTTTTCTATCTTCAAAATATAGATATATATTAACTTAACAAAAATTAGGAAAAAGGTTCAGTGAAATTGGAACAAAAAGGAACCAGCAACAGAAAAGTGCATTTATTTGTACAATGATTTGCGACTCCTTGCACTACCTGCCCTCCTGCTGCCCTGTTGCCTCTCTCTCTCTCTCTCTCTCTCCGCCGCCCGCTCAGTTCCAGCGGAAGGAGATGTGACGGGGTCGGTCGCCTCCTTCCTTCACCAGGGGTTTGTGAAACTCCCGCCCGGCGCGTGAGTGGATGGCCGCCCAGCAGTACTCGCAGTAGTACTGCAGGCAGGTGACGTTGGCGCAGAAGAACGGCGCGAACTTCCCGCCGCAGCGAGTCCCCTGGCACTCGTCGCACAGCTGGTCGTCCAGCACGTATGGCTTCACTTCCACCTGCAGTCGGAGGCGGGACGCATTTGGATTTAGTGGATGTTATTTCTCTGATAGATGCGTTTGATGATTTTTCTGCAAGCTTGCAGGAAATGAAAACATCTGGCGCCTGGTTCGTCTGGAAACTCGTTTCATGTCAGTAAAAGCATTTTGTTTTCCAATCAAACCTTTCTTCGTAGCATTTCTGGTCTGTGTGTGCCAAAAGCTAATGTATGTCGCTTATGTAAGAAGATCTCAAAATAGTAGCTTTCATTTTTAGCGGCGCAGTCGGCGGATGAGCTTTAAATGTTGCGGTAATGGAACAAGGAGGAGCAGCGAGAAGGAGCTAAAGAGTTCTGAGTGTTCATTTCAAACTCCTTTTGCATCTTTGTTCCTCCAACTGCTGCATGACGATTGTCCGACGCCAACATTTTCTCGGCGTTGTGTAAACGAGAAAGCGGCATGATAGTATTACAGTATTTCATATGATGACGTTACCTCAATAGATATTTGTTGGATTTCTGTTCACGCCAACTTGTTCACTCTATTGTGTGCAACTGTGAATAATGCTTATGTGTAAATTACAAAGTCGTTTTGGACGGTTTGTTGCAGAACAGAAGTAGTGATCAACTTTCAATGTTGCTGCAGTGGCGCCTGCATAAAAATAATCTCACACAACATCTAAAAATCTCACAAAGTCTCTCTAGCCTCACTCATAAACCGCTCTCCGAATAAATAATAAAGAAGCGCGCATGCTCATCAAACCAACCCCGTACTGCAGAGGGAAAGGTTTTCAGAACTTGAGGATCGCCGAGTTCCCAGAAGGAGTTGAAAGCAGCGACGCCGCTGGAGAAATGGTTCCTGTCAATATTGCAGAGTGCAGCGAAGACTTCAGAGGAAGCCGCAGGAGAGAGAGACGCCCCGAGCTTTAGTCACCGAGTCGCTCCGCTACAGACAGCAGAGCCTCCGCACACTGGAAGCTACGCAGGAGGAAAGAGCTCACGGCCAACGTGACGTATGCCATTGTGTATTGTGCGACCGTGAAAGTGAATACGTGCCTCGCCGTAGAAGCAGTTACTAATATCTATACTTCATAATCATCAATTGCTTCCTTTTTCAGTAACTTTTCTTAAACTAGTAAAATCCTTTGAACACATTTCAAGGATTGATAGTTTATTTTGTGAGGCTGGATCCTCCTGCAGCAGCAGATATGACGAGGAGACACTAGAGGGCAGTCTATCAACAGGAGGGGAGGAAAGCCTCAACCTATTTGTCTCAGGGAAATCAGCAGCCATGACGGGTTCCCAATAGAATACAAGAACATTAACCAAAAAATGATTAAACAACGCTTTTCACAATTTGGTATTATGCTAGAATCGAATGAGGAGGCACTGACTATTGACCCAGACATCACAGCCCATGCTGGCCTCTTCCCATGTTACCCCGTGGATATATAAACATTAACTAAAAGCTCTTGCTCTACAACCTGAAATGATCCGTGCTGAATATCAACAAGCGAATCGTCGATTTCTAATGTAAGAAGATGTTTCAACATCATCCATAGCTACAGATATGAGCAACGGCAATGTGTTGCGGCGTTACGTGACGCTGGGAAAGGCTTCTGACGAGAAGCGCTCGAGACAATCGATGGAATGAACATAGAGCTGGGAGCTTGGAGTCGTGACGGGTTACGCCATGTGCACTGATCTTCTGAGGCGACTCAACTATTGTGCAAAATGTCCTTCCATTCCACACGTTCTCCACTAATAAGCAAACACATCATGTGTAATGTAGGAGTTGTTCCTGATCCGATGTGAGATCCTGGGACAGGGATGTCGTATGTCTACAGATTGTAAAGCCCTTTAAGAGACATTTGTAATGTGTGATATTGGGCTGTATAAAATAAACTAAATTGCTGCATTTCCCGAGCTCTAGTGAGACTTTCTCTCTTCTAGCACGACTCGGATGAGGGGGACGGGCAAGGAGAGTTTGAGAGGAACGGAACAGGAAGGGAGGCGTGGGGAGACAAAGGAAGAGCGAAGAGGCTGGAGACCGGAAAAAAATCCCCCGCGCTCTTTTATTTCCACTCACCCGTTTATCGATCTCTCCGTGCTGCAGCTGGACAAAGCGAGCGCTGATAGCGGCGATGTAGCTCTGCTGATTAGAGAAGGCGACCCGCCCGGCTCCCTTGGGGTACTTCAGCTCGGGGTCTGTGTCGATGCCGGCGTAGCAAACGCCACCGTACAGGCGGTCCATGATCATGGCCAGCTCCACTGCAGGGGGGGGGGGGGGGACACACGTAAAAGAGTTGAACAAAACATTCACAAAAACAAGTTTGACGCACAGAATCAAAAATTAAACTCTTCATACATGAACTCGGGTCCAATGTAAACACAGCATGTCGATGGAGGTTGTTGATCTGAGAGTTTAAAGCCACGACGCAGGTTCATTTAAGTCTACAAGTTAACGACAAGTCTATTCACAGTCCTTATTGTGCGTTTCCTAACAGCCGTTGACACACATGCAGATTAAAGGAGAGAAACTTGCTAATTTAATAGGCAACCGTACTTGTTAAAAACTGTGCATATTTTACATGTGTAAATTACAAAGGAAAACAATTGATGCACCACAGGGATGTACGACCTTGTTCATTTCCATAACTACAATGAAGGAGTTAGGAACACGGCTATAAACGTGAACACACAGAATTGCCATCAGGATAAAAAGAGGTTTTAAATTCTTCCTGCACAGTGAGCCGCAGAGGGAACATCCTGACAGGACCGGCGAGGTCATAGTCGACCTGCCGCACGGCGACTCTTCGCTCTGCCCCCCGAGCAGGTATCATGTTCATTATCGACACAAGATCATCAAAGTGCAGAGTCTTACAGGAAGTCTAAAGTAGTTCACAGCTGGCATTTAAACAATTGGGACGAAATGAGGAATGAGAAATTCAGGATGCTGCTTAGTGTGGCTTAGTGTGATATACAGTTTAATTATAAGAAGAGATGGATTGAATTTGTATCAAAGATTTGTGGATAAATGACATAATGTGAGATTCAACCCATATGCACCGTATAGTGTGTCATTATAAAAGCTGATTTGTTGTTGATTCATTTCAGTGGAAAGACTCATAAAAAGGAAATATACCTGCACGGAGCGGACGAGGGACACCTCCAACAAAGATGGTTTTCCTCGGGTCCAGAGGCTGAGAGCCATCCATCACAAAGTCGCTGTCGTTCAGGTTCCACGGGCGGATCTGGACCTGTCGCCCCCAAAGCCAACAGCTTTTTAGCACGCTAGTTTCACAGAGGTCAGTGGAAAAGGCATACCGTGTGTGTGTGTGTGTGTGTGTGTTCCTACTGACCGGCTTGTCTTTGATGGTGGGGCTGGACACACAGAGGTACAGCTTGCCGTCCTCCTCGATGCAGGCGTCAATCAAAGCCTGCACTGAGCTCTCATCCTGGAACAGCAGGAAGGCGTAGCCTACACGAAATACAGAGAAATACAGCAGAGTTACTCAGGCGGCCGCGGACACGACGTACATGTGGGAACTGTGCGCAGCGATTACTGACTGAACACAACCGACTGTAGGAAGGCACGAGGTTTTACAACTGGACAGCGAAACGGACAAACAGTCCACACAGATGTTTTGGCCCCCGTTATTGCCAGACGGTTTTAATTGACTACCGTACTGTACTGTAGACAATGAAGCAATAACTGAAACTTTTTTCTTGGAGTTAGAAATTGGTGCAGGGATTAGTATTGATAAAGGTAAAAAAAAGGTGCACAAAATTAAGAATTTAACAAACCTTTGGGTGGGAAATAGGATTTGCTCTCCGCTTTGTGAGGCCAGTCCACAAACAGATGTCCAAAACGCCGGAAACTGGCGGTGATCTCATCTGAAATGAAGCAGACAGAAGGCACGAGTCGTTGGCAGCTGGCAATTAAAACAAATAATTTAAAAAAACATTAAAAAGGGTACAGGAAGGGTCCTGCGTCAGAAGGCCTTCTTAATGTTCAGTAAGATGCTTGTGCTGCAGGTGTTATTCTCCAATGGCGTCTTATAATGATGGTATAACTCGCCCTCAAGTTTCAATTCGCCAAAAATGAAATCCCTTTGATCCGAATGCAACTACTTTACCTTCATCGATGTCCGGGGGCAGTCCTCCCACAAAGACCTTGCGTGAGTAACGCTCAACACGCTCTCCGTTCTGGTGTGGAAAGCAGTGTGGAGAGCCCAGGCCTGCGAGACCCTGATCACTGCGCTCGTCGTCAGGGAAACCATCCTCCATTGGGAAGAGAGAGGAGTGGCCTGAGTGAGGGAGAGAGAGAACAGGAAACGTTTATTTCTTGAGGAGAGACATCGGTGTGAAGGTTCAGGGGCCGTCTATGTTTTTACTGCATTAAAGAGTCCACCTGGCGCTGGGTGGAAGGGGGAGAAAGTAAATATTTATGATAGTCTTGATCTAACGTCACTTACCACATCATGTGGGCAAGTTAGTCGCATGCAAAGCGTATGGATGAATAACATATAGCTTCATTTCATCGGGCACTGAGGGACTTTTAATTTGAAATGTTGAAAACCACTTTGCCGTGGAGATGTTGACGTGTGAAAGTAGAGTCATTTGTAAAATAATTAAAGTGGAACAATAAACAAAAAAAGTAATAAAAAAATAAACTAAATGCCCCGTAATGAGCTGCTATGTATAGGAAGGTTCTCTGTACGCGACACAGTCGCCCCCTAAGTCCACATAGTAGAGGACTGTGCTGCGAGAGTCTTAGGCTGCGTGTTGAGAGACTAAGCCCTCCCCGGCCTGTTCCTGCACCTATACAACCTGAGCTGCTTTATAAAGATTTATGCAACAGAGTTAGCCACAGCTTACAGTGGCTACTGTGTGTGTGTGTGTGTGTGTGTGTGTGTGTGTGTCCTGCAATGTGCCTTTCTTTGCTTCTGCTGCAGTGTGTGTACACTGCATATTAAAAAAGTGTGCGTCTGTCCGCCTCATTCATCAACTTTGAGGTAAATGTGACAATAACTACTATCGTGTGACTTAATGTTGCAACATGAGTGAGAGGATGAGTAAATACAAAAGCAAGCAGAGTCGAGCATAATGACAGAAATGAAGAGTAAACAATGAAAGACGCATGAGATCGTTTCTCGAGCTCGCGACGACATTCGGCACGTACAACAAGCATGCACAGACATGTCACGTCACTGTAATGATGCAAAGAGCAGAGTCATCCAAAGAAATTGCCGCATACATTTAACAAACAACCGATGCCCTCACACCCATAAAATCATATTGGCGGCTTCAGTCGATAAATTGAGACCTTGAGACGCTTTATGCAGGACATAATATACCCATGGTCATATTTTACCTCGTCTCCTGCTATAATTCCTGGCTGCATGTGGAATAAGGACACATCAGAGAAGAGGGTGATTATAAAAGATGCAGAATACACTGTACCAAGAGAAGAGCCAGGTGCGTCGTGACAACTTGCATTGTCTGCCCGCCTGCCTGCCCTCAGCTGGGAGTGATAGTTCGCCTGTGCAGCTGTCACCACGGACCATAAAGATAAAGTACAAGTCTTTATTTTGAACCCTTCAGGGAAGAAAGGTACCGACTTGTAGCTTGATCATGTCAAAGACGGGAGACGTTTGGCATCTTGACATGGGACACGTGGCCGTGGACACGGGACTCATTATCAGTGAAGTAAAAAACACACTCCAAAGGCAACAACGGAAAGATCAATACATCAGCAACGGAGATTATAAAAGCCTGATAGCAAAATATAAAACCAGTGAATACAGGCACCAGTGCAACATTAGACATTAGACCAGAAACAGTCGTGTAACTGTATTATCATGAGTCACAGTGGAGGTGGGTTCCTGACTTATAATTAAGGATCATTTAAGGGAAAGAAGAACGTCCCCAAGGACTGAAACTAGATGGAGACCCGTAGGCACAGTGATCACAATATAAGATACAGGGTTCTTACACATGTTGACTGATGGATTTCCATGACTTTTCCAGGACTTTAAACCAAATTTCCATGACCAAATTGAAATCTCGGTAAAAACATGAACAATTTAGAACATTTTACGTATTGAGAGCGTACGCCGGCTTATGTTTTGAGCTTTTTTCTTTTAAAAACTTATCGATTATTTCAAACTGTGTAAATGAACAAGTGAATATAAAATATTTTCATGACTTTTCCAAAACTTTTATGATTTACATTTTTTCCATGACTTTTCCAGGCCTGGAAATGACCATTTTAAAATTCCATGACTTTTCCAGATGTTCCATGACCGTACGAACCCTGAAGATACTTTGGTTCAGTTTTATCAGGGACCATTTTCAAAATGACGTTGATCTAAAAAAAAGATAAAAAGATACGCTTGGTTCCAGATTTAGCTTCTAGCTCATTTTCATCTGCAGTTCCTGGGCAGGTGAAGGGAAACGATGAACGCGGGGCAACGCCCATCTAGTCTGTTGCCGATGCAGAGGAAGAACTCGCGTGGCAAACTATGGTGAGAGTCCAACTCTCATCCAATATGAATCAAACGGTCAGAGTTAATAACGGTTACCGTCCAGTGGTTCTGGATCTGGCCGGCCCGTCGCCCTCCTGCAGTCACGCTTCAGACTTTTAAGCAAAATGCATCGACATCAACGAGCGGCTACCGTGTTAACCTCCATTGTTTCCAATTTCAACACAAAAGCAGCCGAGCGGCCAAGGAAGGCACCAGCGGCAACAAACAGTGGCTATCTGCCTCTCCTGCCAGCTGATAATGGTTAAATGGAGGTGACCATGGCAACCGCAGTAGTTAGATTGAGGCACACAACAGTGTTAAACCACTCGCCCGTGGATTCTTCTAAAGCCAGATAGCTTTTTTTATTCTGAGGGAACATATAATCAATGGCTGTGATTACTGGGTACTGCTTTAAAAATTGATGTTTCACATTTTAAATAATTCAATTGAGAATATATAAATATAAAAAGGTAACAATGTCTTTTTTTGGGGTGTATTTTACAGCTCCATCAGACCACAATGCTCCTTTAACTTTTTCCATTTAATACGCTCACCGGGACGTAATGTTTCTTTACGAAGAGCTGGAGCAAAACAAATAAAAATGTGGACACTGGAGAGATTGAAGTATTGACTCATCTAAAACTGTAAGGACATGAAGACGATGAAGAAGAGGCCAGAGCACACGAGCAATAATCCTTCAGTGGACTTCACCGACCCAGATGGACATTAACTCTGGGGGGGAGGTCAAAGAGAGAGGGCAGAGAGAAACAGCAAAGCAGATTGAGAGAGCAGAGTGTGCTATAAAAAGGTGCATGTGTGAAGAGTTGTGTGTGTGTGTGTGTGTGTGTGTTAGACAAAAAGAGAGAAAAAGATTGGAAGAGATGACGAAACGAGCTGATTATAGATGGTGTGGGTTTGAGAGAAAAGGAGAGCGTGCGAGAGAGAATCAAGAGAATGAAGAATGCAATTTGCTTATGTCTCCTAAGACACACACACAGAGAGACAGAGAGAGAGAGAGAGAGAGAGAGAGAGAGAGAGAGATGGTGTGCAACCTCTGAATCCTGCCTATCCGCTGGCACCATCTGTCTCAGGCTTGATGACAGCTCCCGACCATGTGATCTCACCATGTGACCCAGCGATGAAGAAACTACCCGCCTCTCGTGTTTTAAGACCAGAAGGCAAAAGCTACAACAACACAATTGCATAATGATGCAGAGAATGGGGCAAAGTAGAGATGACTAATATTAAACTGCCGTTGTGGAAAACTGGCACGTGAAAGGCATTTGCCAGATTGTCTTCAACCATCGGAGAGAGCTAAAGTTATCTATTCAAAGGCATTCGTCAACGGGAGCATATCTGGAAATCAAATGACCTTTATAAGGACAAATGCCTTTAACTACAAAAGAGCGGCATGGTTTGCATTAAAAAAACAAAAAAATCAGCTAGTTTGGTAAAGTAGACGATAAAAACAATCACTGCTCATGCAGCCAATCGAATATGAGTACATTACTTTTATGATTATGTTACTGCATTTCCTTTTTCTTGCCTCAAATGTTTGCAGAAAAATAAAAACACATTTTTTTGTGTATCATTTAGCTTCACAATGTGATCCTGCTTCCATGTTGAAAATAGGAGAGCCAACACCAAACTACGCCCAAGAGATAATCGTTGTGCAACGGACTGCAGTGGAACATTAATCCGTACAGAAACCCCGTCACGGGTTGTGCGGGCACGTGAAAAGAAAATTACTGACACAGTTTAGCAATCATAGTGTGAAATAAAGTTTTACTGCAGATGGTATCAGCTGATATTCAGTAAAAATAAGCAATCACAAGATCAACATTGATGCTCTCTAGTCCGGGTCCCTGATAATGCTCCATTGTGAACAGACAGCATAGCGGGGCTCCATTGAGTTACATGGTGCATTCAGGCTCTGTTCACAAGAATTCAGTATTGGGCTCAGTTTGATGATGACATTATCATAATGTGTTCAAATGTAGAAGGAGTAGTTTTCACAGCAATATAAAATAGAAATTAGTGTATATTGTGCCCCTCTTTATCCATTTCTGTATCTAAGGGACAACGCAGTAACAACAGTCGTAGGAAAGGACAGGCGTTCACAACTAGGTGAAAGGTCATCAACAGAACTGCTTTACTTTTTATTAAACCTGCCGGATGGGTGCATATTTTCAGATGAAGGAACGAGAGCTGGATTCAAACATTATTTTTAAAGTGATATTGGCAGCTTGACATTTCATCAAATAGGTTTGAAAAGATATGATATGTTTTGATGTACTCCAGATAATGTATTATATATTATTATTATTTTTTTATCCTTTATGACTTATAGTACTTACCATTGAGGGGTAACGGGTTGTCTGCTCCTGGATGGGGGAACCCCAGACGACCTGCACGGAAAAACACAGAACAGAAATATATACGGAGCTCACACCTGAATACATCATAAACAACTGGTATGCTATTATTCATTATTCTAAATAACAACCTGTTTCAGCACAACGTACAGAAGGATCTATTTTGATTAATGAATAGATAGATAGATACTTTATTAATCCCCGAAGGGAAATTTGTCAATAGCCTCCAAATAATATCACATTATTTAGAAATAAATAGGAAATATAGCACTCCTATATCAGTTGAGCAGTTTGAAATATGTCAACAGGCTGTGACCACGATAATGTTCCAGATGATTGCTGCATGTGCAGAGATTCACTTTGCTGATGGGCAATATTTGAACAAGTCTGCACACAATGCAGGTCGTATTCCTGGGTGTCACCCGGTGTGACGCCGCCCGTCTCCCCCCCCCCTGAATCGACCTCCATTTCCCTACGTGCGCCTCCCTCTCGCTCCGCCACATATCATACATTTCACATCAAGGCATTCGCCAGGCTCGTCTCGCACGCGAACACACACGCGCACCCACACAAATACATGTTGTGATGCCAAACAAGCTTCAAAGTTATGCAAGGCCCGCTTGCTGCAGAGGGATAATGAGATGAAAGAGCTGAAATAGTGCAACCATTGTTGTGCGGGGACGACCCGCCCTGTGATTGGTGCATTCCGATGGCACATGGAAAACGGCTGGCCCCTCCCCCACACCTTACTTATCGAGTCCCCCGGTCCTCAGTAGCACACATACGAGAACTAGACCACAGAAAGCAGAACGTCCCACCAGTGGCTAAAGGACT
This sequence comes from Liparis tanakae, assembly GCA_036178185.1. Taxonomy (NCBI): domain Eukaryota; kingdom Metazoa; phylum Chordata; class Actinopteri; order Perciformes; family Liparidae; genus Liparis; species Liparis tanakae. The sequence continues at coordinate 7,679,447 of CM070088.1, read as the reverse complement.
ACACTACAGCTTCCCATACATCCAAGCACAGTCGTGACATTGTGAACATAAATATCCAAATTCACTTTCTCTACAAAACACTCAGTTTAATCAAACTAAAATGTGGAGTGCCAACCAACGGCACAATGCGCAGACAAGCTCAATTCCTCTACGCTGCAGTTTAACCCTCTCTGTAATTTAGCGGAGTAATATACGGGCTGATAGGCGCACCACCCAAAATCAAAGTCCATCGGAGCACAACACGTCATATTGAGAGTTGAAGAGCCTTTAATGGCCCCCGAGGAGCCAGTGTGCCGGCCCGTCAGCACGCCGCGTACAAGCGCCCGCCGTGCCCGCCGTGCCCGCTCGGTGAACCTTATTTGCAAGTGGCCGACTGCGGCCATGTACAGAGTTTAAACACATGCATGCAAGGACACACAACGCGGTGGTGTGTGTGTGTGTGTGTTGTCTGAACAGAGGGATCCTTTCTGTCGGTCAGAACAATGCTGGACACGATTCAAAGTCACTGCTACTGTAGACATTTTGTCTCGCCTGTTCCCTCGCTTCATCCAGTTTACTTTGTTCAATGTGTGCCGTTGGAACGAGGGATTCGTGCTCCGGTTACGTGAAGGCGCCTGCGTATGCACGCTCTCTGTGATTATTTTACTTGAGTGTGTGTGTGCGTGTGACAAGAGAGCAGGAGGAAGCTAGAGGCATCTGGTGGGGAGACGGGTCCGCGCTGAACAAACTGTGCTCGAATGACGTTTCTCTTTTTCCTTTGCTGCGAGGAAAAAGGAAAGGACTCGCTCAAGTCGCTGCTAGACTTGGCATAGCAGATTACAAGCTGGGACTAATTATGAAAATAAGGAATAAACCGATAACATTTTGTAGCCGGCCGAAGGCTACAAGCCAGAAACGGGATGAGACGTGTTGTGAAGCCTCATGTGGAAGCAGTAAAGAACGGGGCAGTGAACTCCAACACGTCTGTAGAGGAAGAAAGCCAAGGTCGAATAAGAGCGTCGATAAACACGTTATACAATATATTGGATACAGCACCACTTCAATGGCTATACAACCGTTAGAAAAACATACAAAATGTGTGTATTTCTTTTTTTTCTTCTTTTTTTATCTTTTGCATTTCATTTATTATATTTAAAATGTAATTATCCAACCTTAACAACTAACTAGGGAAAACTATAACTATTTACAAAATATTGAGTACAGATACATATATATATATATATATATATATATTTTTAAATATACTTTATTAGAGAATGTGCACAATATAGCGACAGGGATCAGCGAACAAGTATTTTTAATTTTTTTTAAACAATTGAAAATAAGGAGAGCTAATGAAACGTATTTCTTAATCAAGATAAACAGAGCTGCAACACAAATGGACAAAGCAATCAACTCTTATAGGAAGTTAGGTCAACACCTCATAAAAAATAAAAAGGTAAAACCACCTTCATGGTTCAATTCTTAATGAAGAAGGTTTTCAATTTATAAGAAAACTTGTAGTTGCCAAGCTCTGGGATCTAATCTAGTCGCAGGAATCTGTGCCAGCATGGCTGGAGCCGAGACACCAGAACGTGGCTAATGAGGTAACCTTCCAGTCCTCCACTATTAATATTGAGAGGAGATTCACTAAGGGTTGACAGCAGAACATTAGATCACAGCTGGATGTGGCAGAGCCCAGTGGGCGTGAGGCTGAAATAAATAATAGGTGATCGTGAAGTATCTGGAGCTCAGAGTCTTCACTCATCTTATTCTGGTCGTGAAACTGCTCTACATGTGTGTGTGTGTGTGTGTGTGTGTGTGTGTGTATGTATGTATGTGTGCGTTACTGGGCTCCTTCTTCCTTTTAAGAATATATGGGATGATAAACATTAAATATAATTAGATACATCTTGTGAATGGATTTGTAGATCTTTTGAACTGAGCTTTAAGCCCAAGCAGAAACAAAACAGCACAATTAATGTGTGTTACCCTTCCCATTAGACTTCAATGAGGTAAACAAATAGAACAAGATGGTTGTTCGGGAGTCATTTTCCAGGGTGAGGCCCGGCTAACAACTTAAACTCTACACCCAAATCCCTTAACTTCCACTAAAGCCGTGACACCAAGGTGTTTCCCTTCAATCATTCATTGCCAGAACCTACAAGCTGCTCCCTCTCCGCAAAATGAACAGCCCGTCTCATTGTCATTTCCTTTCATTCCTTTAACAAACACGATGTGCGCTCGTTCTCCAGTTAAGCTACACTGTTATAAATAGGCTACACTTATCAGAACGACGGCAACAGTCAGGCTCCCCAGGTGGCAATTTATACTGCAGACACAAATGCTAAATAACAAAACACAAAAAGATTATGGAAGGAATCCTGCCAGTTTATTTGGCAACCTAACTGTGACCAAGTTTCTGTGAATGACTGCTCTGAAACAATAATCAACGCTGGCCACCGGCCGTATTCAATAACCGCTCTGGGTTAGCATTTGCTAATGTTCCCCAACATCATTCAGCCAATAACAGACATCCCCTCGTCTCCATTTATCACTAATCCAAAATAGTTAGGAGTCCAATTTCTAATGGATGATTCTCTTTTTCAGCTAGTGTGTTAGTGCCTACTTTGTAATTTATAGAATATTTATTCACAATGTATTAAAGCCCCACTATGTAGTTTTTCCCTTGTAGCGCCCCCTTCAGGTATTTAACGTTTACTTCAGTGTCGTAAATACCCAGTTATGACAGATCAGGTGTCGTGAACCTCTGGCTCTCGAGCCATATATGGCTCTTCCGGTGACGCATATGGCTCTTTTGAGTTTGAGTAAAAAAACAAATCTCTGCCCGCCCCCCTGTAACTTTCTCTATCCTCCAGATGACAGCAGAAGTAATGTCAGGTCCCTTTCTTTAAGACATCTTTGTTCCTTTATTAAACTAAACGTCTGTTATTGATCGTGATTCTGTCTCTACACGTCACGTAGCGGAGCAAATAAAAAGTCACCTGCGAGCGTGGACTGGCACTATATGACATTATGTAATCACTGCCAGAAAGCAAGTTGAAGTACATCTGGGTACTACCGGCTGTGACTGGGCGGCTACAAAATCTTACATTCGCGATTTTTTGGCCCACAGACCCCCGATGGCAGTGGCGGAGGCGCAAATCGCGATATTAAAAGTAATTGTAGCGGCACAATTTTTTTCAAGCTGTTATTTTAAGGTAGGAAATGTTACATAGTGTCGCTTTAACCTACTAGCTAAAACTAGCTTAATAAGGTGTACCTATTTTGGATATTTTTGAATCCAAATGTATATTGATAAGGATAGTTTACTGTAAGTAACAGTAACACATCTCAGTATAACATAATACAGCCTCCCAAACAACCACAAAGTTGAATCAGCAACTTTTCAACAGAAACTGAATATTATATCTGTTAAAGATACGGTTGATTGCAGAGCTGTTGCGCAAGACAAAATAGTAATCAAGGGATTTACACACACCCAGAAATAAAACAGTCCCACATCTCTTTAAAAACGATTCTTCTTTTGCCGACATCGGTTTATGGGCATCGTTTGTCAACAAGCAAACAAAGGTTGATAGATAAACGACGGTCACACAACAGGTAACGGCAACATTCATTTGTATCCATCACAAATGTGCCCGACCTTTTGGATGAAAACAACTGTGTGTCATTGTGTCGTGAATTCTTTGTTATCATCCTTTAAAATGGGAGGCTTTGCAGCAGTGATTAGAAACTAATGATAGCCAACTTCTTCAGTTCAGTGGGAGTCCATCCATCTCTCTCACAAATCCCCTCTTAAACACAAAGCCTGGGCTTCCATGCGCCCTGTATTCTCGCCACGTCTCCTTCTCAAAATGCATGAGAAAAAGAGGTCAGACTCATTGCATTGAATTTGTTTAAAAGTGAGAATAAAAAAAACTCTGAAAATGTTATTCCGTGGTGGAAGGGGAGCAAAGGATGACAAGGGGGGGGTTGACCTCTCTTATGATTGCCGATCACAACACCAGAAGGTGAGAAACGGTCTAGACATCTGATCTGTGGAGGATGTGAAACTTTTCTGCTAAGAATTGGTGCTATTGTGAATAAGTGTCAGCAGATATCAGCTCGACCTCGAAGTGAAACAATCCAACTGAATGTTTGGCCCAATCATTACACATTTACAGTGCATTTTCACTCCATACGTTTGATGTTCATTTATTAAAGAGTAGGATAAAGTTACACTGAATTGTATTACTAAACATTTTACCATAACATTCGGCTTCGAGTTCAGATCAATCTTAATATTAATGGAACACAGGAGGAATCACACATGTATTGTGTAATTTAGATATAAATGTCTCTCTGAACAAAATGTTTTAAATGCATACACAAATAATATTATACTGTATATGAAATGTGAAAAAAAAATCCACATTTTGAAAAAAAGCTTTAAATTAATGTGATAAAAATCCACAAAAGAACTAATTTAGAAGTTGTTACATTTATATACAAACTGCTCGACATTTGCATCTGTATTGTGAGCTCCCTTAACGTCGCTCAACTATCACAGTAAACATTTACCGAGCTCTCTTGTCAGAGGTCAAATGATCTGCCTTTAGTATTTATCGTAGCTACATTAAGTTTGCCTGCCGTTTGGTCTTTCCCTCAACATTGTGAATGTAACCTTCAATTCAGTTGATTTGTAAATTTTGTGTGCAGTGAAAGTTGTGAAAGAAGTTGTCGTATGCCGTGGCTAAATATTGTGCACTGGCCTTGTACGAAATGACGTCATATGTGCATTACACGTTAATAAAAATGTTAAGTAGAGAAGGACAGCTTAAGTGGGAAAATAGACTAGTTTGTAATGAGACAAATGACATTGAATATGGATCATCAGTAAATGACATTGTGTTAGCTTCTCTGCACTGTTAACGCAGTGTAAAATAAAAAAATGCAGTATTGCTGGTTGTAGTCTTGTGTTTGAGGTTCTTGATTGACATATTTACCTTTCAGAGTGTCCTGCTCGGCCCTCATGATGTCGATCAGGGAGCTCTCCAGCGTGTTCATGTTGAAGCTGTCGAAAGACCTGGTGCGTTCCTAAAGAGAGAGAAAGAGCAGACACACACGCTGCCTCAGTTAACCCGAGCTGGACAAAGAGCACACGAAAGAAGAGAAGACTAGCATGCTGACAGTCTCAACAGTCTGCACACTATTCATTACAAAAAATAAATAGAAATGGGGGACCCACTAACATTTTACCACTTAATTCTTGCTCGAGCTTATCTCAAAGAAAAATACAAAAGACTATGTTTTTTTCCTCCTTGCTTTGATTACATGCAATACATCAAGATAGTGTTGATTTCAGTTACTAATTTCAGCTTCTGACACATAAAAGGTGGCATAATTGACAAATAAAACAAATTAGAAGTGAGTCTTAGTTTTACATTAGTGGATTCTTGAGTGATTAACATATATTCTGCGGACTGATGTCAAATCTGAGAAAAAAAAGAGGTTAGATAAACAATACTTATGTGTTATATTTTATGTTTAAACACTGGGGGCTATGGTACAGGTGTGTGAAGCATGAGGGATACAAGGTTTATTAAGAGACAGTATTTCTTTTCTCGTTGTCTTATTGTTTAGAGAGTATATATTAAATAAAAAAAATATAAAAAAATAATCCTCTTCACTTAGTTAATGTGCATTTAACAGCTTTAGATTTTCCTATTCTCGTCTGGATGTCAACATTTAAACCTCCAATAGAAATGAAGCACGCGCTGAGGCAATCCTTGAGCGGTGGCATCCTTGGCATACTGGAAATGTTTGTATGCACACAGAAATATGTGTAAGAACACACAACTGTAATACACAAAACATGCAAGCACATACAAAACATGTACACACGCGCGCACACGCATACGCACGCAGATAAGACTTCTGTTTCGACTCCACCTCAGCCAAACTAAATATGCAGCCACTGACAACAACTTGTTCACAAATACTGATAAACCATTTGGCCTCGGCCTTCCTTCTCTAAAAAACAACCACAGCCGATGCTGCTGAAGCACCGTACGAACACGCATATCATCCTCCTGGTTTACATTCATATAGGCGGTGCAACATGTCCCCATGACATGATGTGATGGTGTGGCTAGTGCCTCTTCCTCATTTTTCCAGTCATTCTTCAACGCTTCAAAAGCAGAAATACCTTTAAAAATATATTTCCATTCCTCATTTATGCATCTCTCAGTGCACAGAGCCAATGACTCTCCTGGCGACACATTGTTGTTCAATAAGCTGCAAAGAGTGACTCAATTATGATGTTTTTCTTTATTGCCTGATGACAAAAATACCCTTTTTCTCTTTCTTTTCTGCTACATATCCATCGTATCAACCACTTGGTTATTTCAAATGTATTGCTACAAGATCATGCATAATTGATATGGCCGTAATCAATAAAATATGATATTAAGATTATTAATAATAATAAAGAATATATACAATGATCTGCCCTTGTCACTGTTTAATAATTAATAATGGACGAGCCTCGCACAACCAGAATGGACCTACCTGAAAGTAACCACCTTAGCATATCTTCAACAACCAGGTCACACCTTCACCACACACACACACACACACATTAGACCAACGAAAGTAAAAGCACCTTGAGAAAGCCTCGCAGCATACTTTGTTACACCACAAACTCCACAGGGGTCAAATGCTACAGGGTTCAGAAAAACAGACCTGCGTCAGTGAACCACATGACCGACGGCCGGGGCAGGCAGCTCGCTTTTTTAATCTTCTGTCGGCAGTGGTTCTCAAAATCTAATAGCTACTTTTCTGACCAGCCATACAGCCTGGCACACACACTGATGAAACCAACCAAAACTCCTCATCTGTAGCCAAAATTTCACAAGCCTTTTGGCTGGTGCAGATTTCCCTCAGCGTCTGAGGGAACATAATGAACACAGAGAAAACATGATAGAAGAACACACCCACTGCACACTCTCTCTCCCTCAAAACAAACATCAACACAGGGATGTAGGCCAGACTGGGTCCACTATTTTCTCATATCCGCCTCAGTATCTTATGTCGACTTAGGGTATTGCTTTAGGTCAAATAAACCAACCATTCAAAGACAAGGGAAGCAGAAACAAGTTAAGAACTGGTTACTGTAGGAAGTAGACGCCACTCGTGAGAATATCCGAGCTAAGCACGTAAACACATTACAAGACAAACACGATAGGTACGGCAGCAAAGTGCCATATTTGTCATCTTTTCTAGGTTGTGTGTTTCTGTGATGCACAGTAAGCCTTTTGTGTTTCAACAGCTTCAAAACAATGAAATGCCTTCATTGGGCGTCATTATTTACGGTACCAGTTCACCAACGCAGTACTGCAACGTAATCCTATTAGATTGTTTCAGGACAATAGGAATTAATTTAGTGGCTGAGATGGACGCGGCTGGCGGACATGAAGCCCGGCGGGTACCTCGCCGTTGCTAAGCATTCGCCTGCACAGGTGCAGAGGGTGATTAATCAGCAGGTTTGTGCTTTCGTTTCCCTCAACAACTGACCAGCAAAGTACTCCCCACACACACACACACACACACACACACACACGTTAAAGCTAAATGGATCAATATGGAAAGACACGCCTCTTTTTCTACAGTGACTGTCAATAAAAACCTGCGTGATGGATTGATTTGCATTATACAGTACGGCTAAGTGCATTTACCAAGCCCGGTCGCCATTTTGGAATCTGGTTTAACAAACCTTGTGAATACGTGTTCTCATACAAACAAGTTCATATGAAACTAAATAGTACTGTGATCATTTGGGAAAATGCAACTTAGACAATGCTACCTGAAACCGGTTGGTGGATTGAGATCAAATACATCAGCACATTTTTGGATGATCCATTTAAGTTTTTTTTTTAACCAAAAATACATTGGTGTGTTGGTTCTTTGCTGAAGTTCTTTGTCCTCATACTATTTCAAACCGATTGACGTTGGGTTTGCTACTGCTGGTCCGACAAAACAAAACAATTTGATGACACACATATGGGCTCGAGGAGATTGTGGCTCTTTTTGTTCTGAACGATTCAGCGATCAATCAAGAACATGACGGTCAGATTAAATGTGTGGATGGTCAGACGGAGCAGGCACACGGCGCTCCAGCTTGTTGCTCGACTCACGTGCCCCATGTCATAACCATCAGCTGTCACGCACATTAACACTAGATTACACTATTGTGTATCTGTCAGAGCGAGTCAGACGCAAAAATTGATGTATTTAAAAACACTTTAAAAGCTGCATTTGTACCTATAAAGTGAAAAATGTGTTTAAATGACCAAATAGCTCACAAAGTCACCTCTATTGTTTTCATAATAGCCACCACAAAACAGAGGATGTTGATGACATATAGGGAAGTTAAGAATGATTAAATACAGCAAGTTGTGGGTGATTAACTCCAACATTATGTGCCTGCCTGTTAATGAAAAATGGAAGTTGAGGGAGGGTGGAAGAGTGGAAAAGGTAATAAGGCAAAGCACATTAATGCCTTGTGATTTTTGAGGTTTTCAGAGGCTTAAGTTGTTCCAAATCCACCTCACATGCATTCATAGGAAGGCTGATGTTTTTCCCCTTATTTCCTTTAATCTAATTACATCCCTGAAACATCAGGGCGGGAGAGAGGAAGTCAAAAGCAGAGAAGGGAAGGGGGAAATGGCAGATGGAAGAAAGGGGATGAAGGAAAGTGAGTAGCGAGGTAAGGCAAAGTCAAAAGAGAAGAAAGGAGGGCAGGAAAGGGAAGCAGGTTGTGCTTTCGGTGCGTGCGATTATGTTTCTTCCTGGACAAAGTTCTTCAAAGGCCTGCCATGACATTTAATACCCCGAACTGTCAGAAAACAAACTATCACCCAGTGTGGGCTGAATGACGTGTCAGTATTTGGGTTGCAGCAGGGGGCCGTTTGGGGATTAGAGCGAACGGACTCCTTTATTGTATGCCGCAAGCTCAGTCTACGCTAAACACAATGTGACACTTTGCATAGACTATGTTAGGACACATGTCACACACACACACACACACACACACACACACACACACACACACACACACACACACACACACACACACACACACACACACACACACACACACACACACACACACACACACACACACACACACACACACACACACACACACACACACACACACACACACACACACACACACACACACACACACACACACACACACGCCCGGTTTCCGATACCTGCCTAAAGACCCGCCATATTCATGAGGTTGCCTTCCAAGCAATCGGAGGTTAAAAGGAGGTCGAATTCTCAAGTCACACAACAGGTGTGCAACATTTGTTTCCACTACAGGCTCGAACAGGCCGTTTAATAACGAACCTTCATATATAACAGCGAGGTATACGGCTGCAGGAGATCTAAGCTGCACAGACGGGGAGGAGGGAGCCCTAACCAGCAGTTACCCTGGTAGCTTACCGAGACAATATCCTGTCCTGGCTTACTGGCCTTCGGGCACTGCAGGTCTTGATCTGGTCCCAGGCCAAATGTACCAGTGTAAATGAGCCCAGTACACCTGACACAGCAGAAGGCCTCGGGACTTGAATTTCACAGGTGAGGAATTAGGGAGCCAGGAAAGAAGGAACATTCATATGGATTTTCTCCAGGTGCTTCGATTTCCTCCAACAAAACCAGCCGGCTGAGGTTCATTTGCCAGTCTAAATGTGCCCGTCATTGTGAATATGAGCATGTCTCTTTGATTGATGGGCAACCTGTCTGGGGTGTTCCCTGCCTCCTCGCCAATGTCATTTCGGATTGGCTTCAGTCCCTTCTGCAGGAGAAGCAGGAATAGGGAGTGTTTCCTGCTCCGATGTGAGGTCCTTGGTAAGGGATGTCGTTTGTGTACAGATTGTAAAGCCCTTTGAGGCAAATTTGTAATTTGTGATATTGGGCTGTACAAAATAAACTGACTTGAATTTAATTAAATAGTGGATGGATTGATGGATGCAAGGATGGATGGGTTGAATAGCAAGAGAGAACAAAAAAAAAAACAAAGACGGCTTTCCTGGCATTTAAAAACACACTAATGTCTGGCCTGAGGCTCGTTACGAGCTGACCAGTGTATTAGCAGTGAGGAGCACTGGGTCTGGTCTGGAGCCCATCCCAAATACTAACGCTGCTCCAGTACAGCAGTGGCCCAGTCTACTGCAGCTACAGGACTGGAAATATTTTCTCTTTGTGTGCCACGGGGCTGGACAACACTTTGGATGAAATATGGAATATGGCTTTTTCCTCAAACTGCATCGACACATTTCCTCATACCGACGCACATTAATGTCAAGAGCTACGGCAATTACAAGAAAATGGCACAATATGTAAAAGTACACAAAGAGGGATTTTTGCTTTAGCAGATAGCTTTTGTGATATACATTAATCATACATATTGCTGTTTGAATGTGCGATTATATTTACTAAAAAAGCATCTAACTGCAAATATTAAAAAAATATCTACTTTATGGAATTCAAGCATCTGGTCTCAGTTGTAGTTGCAATAACATCTGATCCAAGAGTGTACAAAGATAACTTTGATTTCACAAAGGCTGGAAAACAATGTGACTTCTGAAATAAAAGCAACTCATCCTTCATCTGTTGCGTCAGGGCTGAAATGGAGACAGTTGGAGAGGACTTACAGCGAAACTGTGTGACAACAGTTCCTCATGGCGTCTGTTTAGTTTAGCGTTACAGGAGCTACACCATTTCATTACCAAACCCGGTAGTGCCTTGTGTAAGGCAAGATGTGTCGTCAGTCCTCTAAACACTTCATGATCTCGACAAACTCTGACATTTATTTAAAGAAAGGCATCAGTTTGGGCTATTCCAAATCAGCAGAAGCAAAGAAATGGGAGTGAATTGAAATAAAGTGGCCATATTTTCTTTAGATCTTATAAACTATGACACATTTTCGAATTATATTACAGGGGGTGGAACAATACCATTGGTTTCTGTTTAGAAAAAGAAAAAAAAAATGTTTAAAACATGTCCCAGAAAAAAAAACAATTATTGTTGTCACAGCAAATATCATTGCAGAACCGGTCCATCGCCTCTTAAAAAATATTTGTAATACCAGCTAAAGCCTCTCAAAGCCCAAGAGTTTAACGGTTAAGTGTCATCTCCATTTATTAAAAGCAATCTCAACCCATTATCAATTATTTGTTCTTTGTAAAACACACACACACAATTGGGAATTTGCATTAAAATCTGCTGCTCGAAAGAGTAAATTTGACTCCATAATATTAACGTGGATTCGGCCCTAATGTTTTGGAACAGGTCAGATTTGAACATGATTCCATTGCAGCTACGAAGTCTTCAGCAAAAATACATGTCAAGACATGTCAGCACAACATCCTCACCGTTTGACCTGCGGAGCACTGAGTCATTAATTGCAAGTAGAGATAAGGAAGCACACGGAAAGGTCACAGCTCGCATTTATGACAGACTTGATGGCAAGATCAGTAAAGCGCTTAAAGAAGCCTTTTACCGGGTCATTTGGCCAAGCTGTTGCTGCTGCAACCTCCCTCCCTCTCTCCTGCCCCCCCTCCTCCTCAATCAATCATGGGCTGGATCAATAAAATGAATCTGCCTCCTTGCTCCCATTACCTGTTTCCATCAATCCCACCATCTGTTTTCTCAATGCATTATACAGTTATTCAAGCCGTCTTCATTGTGAGTGGACTCGGCTACCCAAATTACACTATGAATAGGCTGGCATTTTGAAAACGGGTTGCTAGGCTATGGCACCCGCAATCTGGGTGATTAATAATTAGTAATCCTGAAAAATCGTTGGCCATTATGACTGGGCCTTGAATACACTTTCCTTTTTTTTACTTCTGTTGGACAGAATAAAATAAAGTCATTCTTGTTCATCCATTCCTGTGATTGTTCTTTGTTTCTCCCATCTTTACCTTCCTCTCCTCATCTTTCTCTCTATACATCGATGTGGCCTCCCCCACTCCCCAACGCCCCCGGCCTGTCCACGTGGCACACACCACTGCAGTGACAGAGCCACATTAGTCATCATCACATACATACAGCTGTGGAAGTGCACAGCCCAACGACTAAGCTAACACCCCCCCCCCCCCCCCACCCCACCATGTCTAAAAATAGAAATTATAAACATACTCTATCAACAGCTAACATGATCTACATATACGTTTAATCATTTATGCACGAACACATGCTTCAGTACATAATCACGGAAATATATATAAATAGTATGCCAGATTTATTGCTGAATCATACGATAAGACTAACGCAGCGAAACTGACCTGGAAGGGGAAGATGTTATCGCTGCGGCCGACTCCCTCATCCATCCAGGACTTGGGGTTGAAGCCTGCGGGACTGTTTCGAGGGTACTTCTGGGACGCCACGTGGTTGTTAGGAAAGGTCTTCTTCAGAGGAGAGATGGAGTTGATGGGAGTCATTCCGCCGTTCAGCCCTCTGCGATAATCTCTGCCCTGAGACCCTCCCCAGCCGCCGCTACCGCTACCGTAGCCTCCTCCGGGGCTCCAGGAGGTAGAGGAGCCGGGGGAGGGAGAGGGGCTCTGGTAACTGGCCGGACCCCACGGGGACGGCGGCTTGTTCAGGCTGTTGGACAAATGCGGCAACTGGCTGAATGCCGGATTCCTGTGCGGAAAGGGCGGCGGAGGGTGTGGCGAGGCCGGGGAGCGCCGATGCTGCTGGTGTTGGTTGTGGGGGTGTTGGAAGTGAGGGTGCGGCGGGGGAGCCGGGTGGTGCTGGGACAAGGCCGCCGCTGGTCCGATCTGGGGAGAGAAGTTTCCGCCGAACCCGGGGCTGACGTGGTGTGAGAAGTTCTGGAACAGCAGGGGCCCGTTGTTGGCAGACGCCGGGTTGAAGAAGCTGACGTCCTCATTGATGATAGTTGATGGCGCCGGCGGGATAGCAGCTGACCAGTTGTTGAAGCCAGTAAGTGATGACGAGGTCGTACTGGACTGGACCTGGCCATTTCCCCCGAGACCGGACGTCTCCTGGTAATCAAAGCCCGTCAAGACGGGAGACTCGAGGCGCAACTGCTTCTCCTTTCCGTTACTTCCATCGGATGTGCCGTTGTCCGTCTTGCCTTCATCTGACCGAGCCTTTTCCAGTTCTGAAATGATCCCACCACCACCCTCCTGGTGACTCCCAGGGGACAACTGCTGCTGCTTTTCTTGCGTTTCTTGCATTTCCTGTTGCTGCTGCGCTTTGGGCTTCTCTGGGCCCCCCAGGATTTCGTCTTGCACGCTGTTGTGGGTGGCTGAGGCAGGAAAGAGCCAGGGAGAGCCCCCCGTGGTGCCATTCCCTGCGGCTGTGGTGCTGTTTATGAAAGCAGCAGGGCTCTGCGACACATTTTGGTGGTGGTGTGGGGGCTGCAGATGCGGGTGGATTCGAACTGGGAATGCAGACTTGTTGCCAGTGTTGTTTTGAACTAGGACTCCAAACCCGTAATCCCCCATTTGTTTTCTCCCCCACACACAAAAGCTATCCCGTGATCGTTTGTCCTATTGAGAGAAGAGCACACAGGATGGCATGCACTGAGTTAGCAGTCGGCCCCTCATTCCACCATACATCAAGGGATTTAGAAAACAACTGGGTGAGACGAATAGACAATTTATGGTGACATAAAAGATGTTTTTTGTTTGATTTGTAGGTTTGTTTTACTCCCTCAGAGAATCCCTAGACATACGACAATCATACACCCCTGTCAAGAATGAGCTAATTACGTGCTGAACAATCTGTTACCCTTATTATTACTCCGAGCGGTTTGAGGGAAACGCCACACAGTTAACGTTACATCTTTAGCTAATTATAACCCCGTGACGTTGCCAGCTTGTAAATCTTCAGCTGAGCTGCTGGCAGCCACCAGCACGTAGCCGGAGCGCTGCTGTGTCGAGTCGACACGAATGTCCATTTGGAGACGTTTTCTCGGTACAAAACCAACTGTCAGATGATCACGTGCCCGCGGCGACACCTTAAAAGGCACCGAAGTTAAACTGGATGTTAATCATATTCACTATAAACCGTGTTAAACCCACTCGACCTTGTTTGACAGCTGTCACCACTCGGTGGAGTCCGACCCTCGAAATGTCTCGGATAAAAGTCACACGATTGCACGATGTCACACGCCGTCGCTCGGCGTTACTCGTACACGTCAAGCGGTCGCCCGGTAGGAATAAACGAGACGTGTAAACGGGGCTAATTAGCATTCGTTGCTAACGTTAGCTAGCTAGCAGGCTACCGGCCGCTAGCATAGACGCTAGCTAGCCGGATAGGCTCGAATATGGGCGAATAAAATGTCGTTTCACCTTCTGATCACCACCTTCGACCTCGGCGACGTCTTTGTCGAGATCCTTTGCTCTGTTTGAAAGCAAGGCGGTGTCCTTGAAAAAAAAAAAACGAGTGCGTCAGGCAAAAGCTTTTCAGAGGCGATTTGATAGCTGACTAACAGTGCAGTCGGTCAGCTTTTTTTTCTTCTCTCTCTCACTCTCTCTCTCTCTCGCTCTCTCTCTTCTCCTGACGTGTCCTGCCTGCTCAATGACACAGCTCTCTATCTGCTGCTCCTGATCTGGACTGGGTAATCAACGAGCTTTGTTAACGTGGCAATGACTGAAATGTATCCGGCCGCGGTTCTCTCACAAGCCTTATACGATCGGTGTCATTTTTTTGTTCTTTGCTTTGAAGGATATTCTCTCGCTAACTGTCTTTTCTACAGAGCCGGCCGATTCCTGTGTGCGTTTCCTTGGCTGCCCCTCTCTCCTGAAACCGACCGTGGCCGAATGACAGCGACTGTCAGCGAGAAATCAGCCGAGACACACTTCCGCTTCTAGCGCCACCCTCTCCGCCGTGACCACGCCCCCCGAGAACCACACCTCGGCCTGTGATTGGTCGGAGGACCGGCAGCCTCGTCGGATTTCTACCACATTTAAAGGCCATGCACCAATACACCCATTCCTTCCATAAGTACTGCCCACTGAGGTCAGAAATTATATATTTTTTTAAAGAGCGAGAGAAAAAAAGGGGGAGAAAATCCTCGCAAAACGGTCCTGTCTTTTCAAGATGTAGCCGATATCAGGTCGTGAGAAAAACGAGATACCCAACCCCCTCTTCGAGAGGATGGCAATGCCTTAGAAAAAAGAGACTCAAGCTCAAGCTTTTTTGATCTCATGCTCTTTGTAAATGTGGAAATGAAACACGAAGCTATGATACATTTCAAGAGCTGTTTTTTCTCTCCAATTTGGATATATTTACTTCTAATACTTGAAATGTACATTATTTAGTTGGCAGTATCATACAAATTGTAATAAAATAATATATATATATATATACATATGTATATGCATATATATTTTTTTAGCATTGATGTCAGTCTATGTGCGGGACTGAATTATATTAGGAGGTGTTTCTAATATTCTAAATCTTTCATGTGAAGGACAAAGGATTAGAAACAACTCACAAAGCTTCAACACCACATTTAACCATGACCTCAATAATAAGCACATTATATTTTACACATATATGTGAATTGTCAACAGAAACTGAACATACAGTTTGCAAAGATATATAGTGGCTGCTGGCAGGACTATATTATTGGATTGCATGAGATTGAAGGAGCTCCTCTGGTATTTAAAAATGAGACCCATTTCAACTATTCCCTGCACGCACGGTATTCTCTTATATAATATTGTTAATCTTAATCTCTCTCAGTTTGTGTGGTTTCTGTCCAGTACATCCCACTATAGCCCGCAACCCATGCGTTTGCTTTTCTCTCCTCTGCCAGATGTCTGGCCATCCAACCCTATTTCCCTCATCACCCACCCACACCATTTCCGATGTCTCTTTCCCCCCCTCTCCATCGTCCTCGGTGTCCTTCTCTCCTGTACGGTCATTATCACCTCGAGGTTATCAAACGGCTTTGACTCCGTCAGTATCGCTGACCCTCAACTGGCAATGTTACATGCAGCAGCAAATTGCTATCTTATAAATCTGTCATCTCAAGTCCAGCTGGGAAAGAGTGATAAAGTAGGGAATCCGTAGTGGTGTGCATTATTAAGTATGTACAGAAAGGATGAGCAGGCACTGGGAGGTTTATGACGGGAAGTATTGGAAGGGTTGGGGAATGACCAGTAATCCGATTAAAAAGATGTATTACAGATGTCTGATAGTAACACTATTTATATTATGCTTTGAAACTGATGAGACTTGTGTAAATATCCTCACACAATAGAATTTGGAAGTCTCTAAGGCAAATTGGAGTCTATTGTTTTGTTAGAATTTGATGCTAAAATGTTTTAAATGCAAGTTCTCCATGTACCTAAAAGAGAAGACAAATGTCAAACTCTCCCTATTTGTACTGTTCACCTAGACTAATATCTTCCCCTCAACAAGAAATTAAAATTTTTGTAAATGTTTCCACAACCACGTTTGTATTATGGTTGGATTACATTTTAGAATTGAGGAGCAGCTCAAATATACTTTCAGAAAAAAACTCTCAAACTCACATTGTGTCATTGAAATGTTCAGTTCCTTTTCATATAACGTGTCATTAATGTCCTGCAACAGAACATATTGAATTTAGAGTTGAAAATATTCTGCTCTCTTTATCTCTTCCGGAATAACGTGATCGGTCCTCCAGTATCGAGCAATGGCTTTCTGTCGGTGTGTTCTTCACACATCTCAAGAACCGTTCATCGGATCTACTTCACACTTGGTGAGTGTATTGGTGGGGACCAAGGGGAGTGCTTTGTGAAATGCGGCGGCATTTAATACAAGCGGAAAGCCGACAGCCACTGTGCCATTGCAACTCAAAATGTGTACGTTTTTCTCATACTAACTTAGAACACTAAAAACGTTAGTAAAATAACTCAGGGTCCCCCGTCTTTTGTATGTTAATTTGGGTTTTGTTTCAATGAGAATAGGAGGATTCAATATCTTTCCTATCTAACCATCATAATAAATCTATAAATGTAAGGGACCCATTTAGTTGGGCCTTCTGCCATTTACTTAACATATTAGTCTGCTCCTTGTTTTTCCTCCTGAATGAGAGTGTCAGCAGTGTTTCTGAACGTGAATAGACACAAATTGGGTTTATGTTCGAAGTCATGGCAGGTGTATTGTTCAGGATTCAAGGCAGGACAGTGTTTAGTTCTCTAAGAAAGCTGAGATCAGCAGTATCGCTGCATTGCTTTTTAATCAATGTGAGCCCAACGGCAGCCAAAGACTCGCCTCATGCATTTCTATTATATATTGCCATCACTATCTGTGACCTCCACTCCCTTTTCTCATTTTCTAATCTCCATTTTGTTCCACAAACGAAAGTGTTCATGTGAAATCTTAATCATGCGCTGGAGGGTTAAGAAATCAACAGGGGGAAGGAGTAATGTAGGATGGTTGTAAAGCTGCTCCAGCTCTACATTTCTCTTGCGTGGGGCAGAGTATTCCTCTCACGGCGGGGTGGATGTTTAGGCAGCGAGCTCGGCACGGCGACAGGGTTTCTACAGAATAACCGGTCTTACAGGCCGCACTCGGGAGACAACACCCACTCCTCCTTCTTTCCCTTTCTCTGTCTGTCTTTCACTCTCTGTCACATCATTACCACAATCATACATATTCATCTACAGTTTCAGCCCAAAATATGACTGTGTACAAAGCTACTGAGCCGTGCGGTATAGCCACTGTATGAAATAGCTAATAGACTGTTTTTTCTAGCAAATGTGTTGTGTGTTTTCGGCTAGATCCAAGACTGGATAGGTGCTATGAATAAAACATTGAATCCATTAAAAAATTAATCGCCTTTTACCTTAGGCATAATTATGGTACAATTCCTCCCTGAGTTCATGTGTGTGTGAGCACAAGTGCTCATTTGTATGTGTGCACAGAGGGGCTGAGTTCAAATGTGCACATGCTAATTTCATAACTCCAATGTTGATCATTTATATCTTACGATCCCATTTTGCAACGGTTTCCTCCTCCTATGATGGCAGGGGAATATCCTTCCCTTAAGCATGTTTTCCAAGTTAACATTTGGGAAACAGGGACTTCTTGTTCTGAGTTTGTAGGGAGTGGAGACTTGTGATCAAAAATATCACACGTCTCCATTTTTAAATGTTTTAATTTAGTGTCAGGATCCATTGATGTGGACAAAATGCCTGCTATTGAAGACAGTGAGCTGTGGTACCGCAGTATGTGAACAATCAAACACGACCAGCTATATCAGTTCCAATATACCACTATTTACACTTACATAATACCCATGACACATTGTGATTTTTTTATCATTAACAGTAGAATAGAGACTGCACGTGTTGGCATGGGGAACAAAAGATAAGTTGTTTCAGAAGAGAATAGTGAACTAAGCCGGAGTCAGATTTACATAGTAAAGCTATAAATACAAATCTCATATGGTAGGTTGTGAACTTTAGTCGGCTAGTCATGAGGTATGAACCTCCAGGGCTGAAAATTAGTCCCTATCAGGCCCTGTTGGGTAATTCAAGATTTTGTATTTGGATAAATTATGTAGATGATACAGATAGATGGTCTTGGAATGATGTAACGAAACCTCATGATGTGCTGTCGTAAGGTTGTGTTTGTGTCCTATGAAATATTCAGGGAGCGTTCATGTTACCAACAAAACGGTGTGGACGTGCTCCTGGGCGGCTTCGCGACACAACAAGGACCTCTGGGTAAAGGGCAAGTGGAAGGGCAAGGTGGGGCGAATACAAGAGAGGATGCAGAATCAAACCATACGTCTGTATAAACAAGGACTGTAGTTGCACTGCATTGGGTTTGAACCTCAGAGCATCACTCCGTTTTCAAATGTTCTGTCATAGTCATATTGAATTGGTTTAACCAATCATTCATTATCATTGATGAAATAATTTGAAATATTAAAAAAAATCATAAATGTTTTAAATTGTTTACATTAAAGAGCAACTCCTCTCAATGTTTTGAATCCGACAGCCGGAGACCTTTCACATCCTTCATCCATGCAGTGTATGTTGCCCTGCCGTTCCCTCCCTGAGGACTCTATACTAATTAAGCCAAAAGGGTCTCTGCTGGGTACACGCCACGACGACTGTTTGAAACAGACACATGGACTGAGTGAGTGAGTGAGTGAGTGTGTATGTGTGTGTGTGTGTGTGTGTGTGTGTGTGTGTGTGTGTGTGTGTGTGTGTGTCGCAAAAGCCAGGCTGATTTCATGACTCCATTGGGTACAGACGGGATAATAAATTACAACAGAGCAGCAGCTGGGGGTCTGTGATGTGATTGTCAATGTGTGTGTGTGTGTGTGTGTGTGTGTGTGCGCGTGTGTGTGTGTGTGTCTTCGGGCATACTAGATTGAACAAATATGTAGTTATGTATATTAACACACAATTCAAAATTCAACATATTTCATTGTAGCAAAACTGGAAAATATGCAGTTTGACTGATCTTTTTATTACACATATTTAGTATAACTGTCATAGAAAATGAGTATTTTTCTATGGTGGTAGCAATCATCAAATGAGGATTGTGCATGATAATGCCAAAAAGTTTCCCTTGATCCTTGTGGATAAATTGGGTCAACGATGTGCTGAAAAGTTATAATTGTATATCTTTCACCACATCGCTGTATCTCTGAGTGATGCATGTACTATATGTGGAAGTCTGCAATGTGTGAATTTGTTGTTGCCATGGAAATGTCGAATTTGGGCTACATGTTTATTCATTCACTGTTGGTGACACATAAAAGGGATTCAGATGCTGCTTATTTTCATCTTATCTTCAGTTTTAATGAAGAAAAAAGAAAAATAATTTAGAAACAAGTATTAGTCTGTCAAAGTGTCTGTGCAAGTGCTGTATGTGTGTGTGTGTGTGTGTGTGTGTGTGTGTGTGTGTGTGTGTGTGTGTGTGTGTGTGTGTGTGTGTTTGAGAGAGAGTATAAATCAAGAATGTGCACAGATGTGTGTGAAATCAATCAAAGGAGTAGTTTCATTTACCTTCTGGGAACTTCTCCATGGCTGATGAGTCTGGCTGGTTGGTCGGCTGAAAGGAGCCATGACAACAGATGCTGAATGAATGCAGCGACCAGCTTCAAATAAGAATCTCCCAATTTGATCACTTTCCATGTTTGTTTTTTAATCGCATGATCTTCAGTTCACAGATCAAGTGTCCGAGTCTTTTTTTTTAGCATAGTGCATAATCATAGTTACATTTCCAAATGTATCCAGCACGTTAGTTTATAACTAAATACTGGCAAAAGTAATGGTCTTCCCATTATCCGCAGCTGTACTTTATGTTTAGTGCAATTAGCCAGTGTTAGCATGCTACACTAGGATGGTGAAATTGGTAAACATTACACCCGACACACATCAACACATTAGCATCATCATTGTGAGCATGTTAGCGTTCGGAAATTAGCATCGGTGGATAGCGAATTAATATCGGTAGAAGTTCACAAATAAGAGCGTAGCTCATTCTTTATAAACTCACTCAATTCTATGTGTTCATACATCAGATTTTAACTAACCACCGATTGTAGATTTGAAGCTATTAAGTCACAACTGCCACATAGTTTCTTTTTTTTTGCCGAACAGGATGTCAACATTGTTGCCCTCAGATATTCTCAAACTCTCCGACTTGAAATAACAACTAGGCCGCTGCCATTACCACTTAGCTGCTAGCCAACTTGTTTGTCATAGCAATGGTTGCAGCTCCTTCTCTCACTCAAAACAACATGGTTTGTTTGAGGTTAAAGGGTGAAGTTGGTTTCCCTTCTGTCGAAAAGTCTGTTTGCTGTCCACTGACCTGCGAGTTGTACCCGACTCTTGTAAGGTCTGTCTGCAGTGGGTTCATTGTGTGTGTTTGTCTTTCCCTTGTTTTCTATTTCCTGTGTGTGTGTGTGTGTGTGTGTGTGTGTGTGTATAAACATGCACAGTGCTGACAGAGGCTAAAAGTAAGACCAATGGACAGAGGAATGCTGAGTCAAGCAGACCTGAGCCACTCACTGCCCCAATGAAGGTACAGAGCATGTGGCCTCATCAATAATGAGAAAGACCTCTTTAAGGCCCTGCAAGTCACTAATATGTGTGTTTGTGCGTGTCTGTGTGTGTCTGTGTGTTTGTGCGTGTCTAGGTACATACTAGATTGAACAAATACGTAGTTATGTCAGTAAAATAAAAATAAAGAAGAAGCCTGTTTGAGTAACGTTTGGTTATGAAGACATCAGGCCCGTCCATGTGTCTCTGTGGTCAGAGAGGGACACGGTTAGGTTCTTGGTATTTCCAGATCACTTCAACTGTGAGGTGGAGCTCCACGTGTGTCTTATCAGTCGGCACAGCTGTACCTCCGAGGATACTGTGATGTACTGTGATGTGTGTGTCAGCCGGTAGTCGTAGTGTGACACTTCTACTATCAGCCGGAGGTTTCCAGACACGAACACACATAGTTCCCCTCCGGCAACTCTGTAATCCCACAAATCTGCTTTCCCGTAACTCGGAATTTAGAATTAAGACATTTTTGGTTAAAGTTCCTAAAGGCTGAACCTCAATGCACTTTGCATTGCTTTGATCTTAAGTCCTCAATTACATTAATTGGATGTGTTTTGTGTGCCTCTGAGCATCTGGGCCTATTTAGTATTTATCAGTAACATATTCTACATAAAATATATTTTGCATTTATTATTTGTCCAAAGACTATTTTAAAGCATACAAATAAGCAGCCAAAAAAACACAGTAACAGGAAGACGAGGTAGAGATGGTCGTCCAAGTGAGTTGACTTATGGGAGGACAATTTTGAGCATGAGGAACATATATTTCTTCAAGGCTGAAGATGAGTATGGATCTTACGCATGCAACGTTTCCATTTAAAAACTGCAAAAACTATTAGAGTAATCTCACTGGACTGATGTCAACCCAAAAACTAGACAATATGCCATTTTTGTGTGTATTGGACCGGTTCCCAGACAATCATTGGAGACTGCATAATATCCTCATAATGATATCACATACTACTGAGCTATTCCTTTACTCCACCGCACACTACTTTTATTTTATCCTGTGTATTTCTTCTATTAAAAAAATTGAATTGCCCACATGCCCCCTATCGCATGAGGATATCCTGTCAATTTAAGTGTGTGCTATCTATGCAATTATGCAATGTACTACTGATAATATCAGTGCTGATGAATTCACAAATGCATATTGCGGTTATTGCAAGCCTGCTGAGAAATATTAATGTGATGATGAGGTTTAACAGGTTCATTTGACATGGTCTTCTATATTAGGAATCAGTGGGAGTTGTGAGCCTTCGGAAGAATAAGTGATTCCTCCTTGTCATTGTTTTATATTCTTATATTCAGATACTTCATGATTACTTCTACAAATGTTTCTATCATGTGGTCCCTAAAAGTGAACTGGGGCCTCGTTCTCTTTCATCTCAACTTTCTCTCAAACCACTGTTACATTAATTGTTTTGGCCTGAGCATTCACCAAAAGGGAAGTACTTACGCTTTACGGGTTGCACATGTACGGGAAGAGTTACATAACATGAACATGCTCCATGATGTCTTAATCGACAATATAAAAATCTGATCTGAAGCAACTTCTCAAGACTTTATGGTTTCAAACATATCCGAGGAAGGACAACTGTAAAAGGAAGGCCACTGATGCACAGGAGGGTCGCAGGAGTTTCACAAATCTTTTTTTTATGCTTTGGCGGGTTCTGATTGCTGTACAAGCTGTGTTATTATTAAGCAGAAAGACTTTGTGGCCTTTCCAGTGAGCGACAGTGCAAGAAAGGGTCCTTCAGTAAAGCGATTGATCCCTCCCGCCCCAAACCCTCAGATCACCCCAGGATCTGTTGTGTTTATTAACCTCCTTTGCAGAGCTCACAATCTGGCCCTTTGGTAGTTAGGGCCATTGATTGGAGTTTAACATATAGATGATCAATCGGTTAAAATCGTCAACAACCTCTGGGGTCACGGAAGGCACACGGCAACGTGACTGGTCATGGGAGTTCTGCGTGCACGCAAACAAAAAAGCATGTTGTGTGCATTCATGTGTGTGTTCATCATATTTCAATAGAGATGTGTTCACTGTGTAAACATGAATTAATGAATCATACAAATTATATATATATATAATGCAATCCCTCAAAACATTAATAACAAACAATTATGTACAATAAAGGGTATTTATTTACTTTATGACATCCTAGTGGATGGCTCTGGTAATGTCTTTCTTTCTGTCAGACGGTAATCTACAACGGTCCAGACCAAAACATCTTATCAACTACTGGATGGATTGACATGAACTAAACTGAGAGTTTAGTGTATCTGACCTATAAGAATAACAAATGCTCTTGCATGAAGGCCCCTGTGTCCCGACGGGAATACTTTCCATAAAACATGCCCAATAATTTGGTTAATTACTAAATTATCTGTAAAAGTAATGACATTCCCAATAGTACTTAGTACTAATTAGCTAGTGTGAGCATGCTAACACACTCATGATTGGCTCTGTAACGTTTACAGATGTGAGTAGTACTTTAAAAGAGTACATAATAATGAGGATTCACGTAATGCATGCAATATGATGTTATGTTTGGTAGACCACATACAGGTCTACCATAATAAATCTTAATTTAACCATACGTTCAAAGACCAGGGGTCCGTTTTCTGTATTGCTGCTTGCACAATGACGCGGCAACATGTTTAAACTTTTTCTTTTGTTACCGTTGTCTGTGTTGGTGCTGTATACTGTGAGTCTCTCGGTGTCTCTCTTCCTCTTAGCCAGCAGTAGTGGACAGATGGTAGGATCAAAACCCATCAAACATTTACAACCTCGCAGACGCAAGCCTCATCACACTCCCTCCCTCACATCACCCCCACATGTACACATACCTGCCCCAGACGCAAGCTTTCTATTATTTTCAAAGAGTTTGATGGCGCTGAGTGGTACAGTTCCTCTCTCTGACCAATTCAATGTTTTAGTAAAAAGGATCCTATATGCTCTGCTTTACTTCAGCTCAACGCCATGCATTCCTTATGTTGTGGACATTTTGGTCAAGGACTTTCATCATGGCATATTGAATCCATCAGACTTGTTTTACTGCAGCCTTGAGTCCCCAGGGGCCAGTATCTCAAACAAAGGGAGAAGGGCGATAGAGAGGCAGAGAGGACAAGGATGATGAGTCAAGGCAGAGAGAGAAGGAGAGTAAGAGGAGGTAAAGGAGGAGGAGAAGGAGGAGGAGGATGACTGTATTGAAGAGGATAGAAAGAGAGAAACACAGATGATTAGCAGGCGGGGGAGATAGAGGAGGAGTGGCGGAGGTGGAGAAGGAGGCACAGGAACTAAAATGGATAGCTGCATTGCTGTCATGCTACAATGTCCTTCAGGCTTTCACTGAAACAACAACCACCCGCTGACTGATGACAAGGACATGTAGCAAACTCTCTCACACAGAAGAACTCAAGCCGACATGACTTGCAGAACCACTGATGTATTTTAGGGTACGAGTCCAGCATCGTAACCATGATGTCCTACGTGCTGCGCGTCACTGAATAATGTTATTTAGCCTATAGATAAATTGCAGCCGTCCCTCTGGTCAAAATAAATATATCATTTTGTGACTGCAGTCCTTGCAGAAATGCCTGTTCAAACAAACATAATTGATAGTTATATGGGGACAAACGCTTGAGTTAGAATGGTGTAATAATGATTGGTCTGTTTCTGTCCTAACAACCCCACAGAGATTTGGTTGCCAAGTCAACCACGGCCACCTCGATGACAACTAATCATCAGCCGTAGTCAGCTCGTCTTTAGCGCTATTCTATATTCATCTGAATCACTGGTGCTGCTTTTATTAATCATTAATTTTTATGTTGACTCATGCTTTAGGGATCATGACACATTGGCATGTTTCAGTCACTGGTGTTCATCATGAGATCAAACTGCATGTCCAGTCTTCATTGTACCTTTTGTGAGCGGAAGTCAAATCCCTCACTCTGAGTTTAGCTTAATCTGCCAATGTAACACCCTCTTCTGTGTCTCCGCAGTGTCTCTTGATTGTTCATTCTCTTCACCTGCCCTCAGCCACTCCTGTCTCTTGATTGTTTATTCCCTTCACCTGCCCTCAGCCACTCCTGTCTCTTGATTGTTTATTCCCTTCACCGGCCCTCAGCCACTCCTGTCTCTTGATTGTTCATTCCATTCACCTGCCCTCAGCCAAACCGGTCTCTTGATTGTTTATTCCCTTCACCTGCCCTCAGCCACTCCCGTTTCCCTGATTACTCATGCCCTACACCTGTGGGTTTCCTCCTTACATATTCTCCCATTCATTCCTTTGTCCCCTGCCGGATTGTTGTCTTTGTTACCTCTCATTGAGTCCTGTTTAGTCCCGTCATTAATTCTTGTCATTGATACCAGTCGTTAATCCCTGTCGTGCTCCTGTTGTTAGTCTTTTGTGTGACTTTGCCATTTATGTTTGACTTTTTCCTCATTAAAGAGAGTGTTTGTTTCACTTCACCTGGACTCCTGCCTGTTTCTTCTGCGCTTAAGCTTTTAAGAATCTGGTACACAATAACTACCGGGTCGAGGAGAGCTCTCCAAAACTCCAGTAACATACCGGTCAAAAAGAACAGCACTGCATGGTGCAGGGACCTGTTCATAGCGACGACAGTTAAAAGTCACAAAAAGAGAAAGCTTTAATCTGCAAAAGGCAAAGTTCACAACTGAAAGGTAAACGCCGTGGGGGCAAGCAGATACAGATAAATATATATTCCTCATGAGTTGTTACAATCTAAAACAAAGCTAAGAGCCCAATGTCATCTTAATCAAACATTTCTTGGGATGGGCTAAGCAAACCAGGAAGAGAGAAAACCTTCTTGGCACACACACTGGGTGAGCAACTTTGACTGGAATGAATTGTCGGCATCTTGGAAAACCACTTTTTTTCAATCTATGTGCCTAACTGATCACTGGAATACAATAACCGCGAGAGCCACAGTAATTATAGTGGATCACAAGGAGGCTGTGACATTGTGTCTGCTGACTGATTATTTAACAGGATTTTCATAAGATGCACCATGGCGAAGGAAATATGCTATACAATTCAGCACTACTGGAGCATTGCCTAGCCAAGCTTACCGTGGTATAGTAACACATACTACCAAATGAGGGGAGCTAGAAAATCAGACACTAAATTAACAAGGATGTGTGTGCAGCAATATAAGTGGAGATTCTACGAGAAAAATTCCATAAGATGTCAGAAATGTTTGATGTATTACGCACTTAAAGAGACTCAGGGTATGTTACCAACACATCTGTTTTTATTCTGGTAAACAAGGTCAATCTATTTAGAGACACATTTTTTAAAGAGTCACAAAAAGCAATAATTGATAATTGATTGCCCTGAACTATTTAAGTCATACAAGGTTTTCCACTGGGAGTAACACACATTGGTATACAGGCTGTCTGCTGCATGATCTGCAACACAAACAGAGATAACATGATTGCATTAAGGGTTGAATGTGATTCTCTGTGTACAGGCTATAAGAGTTTGAAGAGCTTTAGTAGAGTGCAGTGAAGCATACCCAATGCATACATAAACTAAAGAGAAAACATTTGCCTGCTCATATTTGCCTGGATTCATGCACTGGATGACCCACCGACAGCTTCGCTGTCCATGCTGCCTCTTGTCACACCTTGGTCTATAATAAGCCATGTGAGTCATGCCATTTTACACAGGCAATTACCCATAATCACTCTGGGCATGCAGGCCACCAGAACGACATAGGCGCAGAATAACACAAAGGTCATGATAACACAATAGCCGTAATTCCAGTCAGTGCGTCATTAGGCACGCCGCGCATATTACGACCATTTTTAATTTAGGGGTAAGTTATAAACATAGTCCAGACAATATCTCTATGTCTCTCTTTCTCTCTCTCTCTCTCTCTCTCACTTTCACACACAAACACACACACCCACACCCCCCCCACACACACACACACACACACAGAAACCCAGAGCCGGTGATGAGTCTGAAAGCTCTCCCAGTGTTGACAGTGCTTGACTCATTCTGCAGTGTGCCTGCAGTCATTGAGATGCATAGTGAGGCCTAAACAGAGTTCTGCCAAGTTGTAGGCAGCTACTTCACCACCATAAACACACACACACATGCACACAACACGCTCACATGCAGATATAGATGCACAGGAAGAGACACAGCCAGGATCATGTGAAAAGGCAATTAACTACAACACTTAATTTCTGTGGTGTAAATTCAGAAAATATAATATGTGTTGGGTGGATTTTTTTTGCCGAGTCCCCACTAACATGAAAGCTACAGCTCCGTGACGTTGTACTCAGGAAAAGATGATATTTGAGCTCAATGCTAATGCCGCAATGCTAACATGTCGAGCGAGGTATAATGTTCTCCATCTTAGTCAATATTAGTCGAGAAGTATTAGCACTACAAAGCAGTTTTTCCTGAGCTGTTGCTTTGAAAAGATGGCTGGTGCTGCTCCTGCAAGAAGAGCATCACTCAAGGTTGATCCGGAGATGACGAAATAATGCAGAAACCCTTCAGCACGCTTCTTTAAAGTGCAGGTTAAAAAAAGGGGGCATAAAGAGCTGGATGAGCTTTGTCAATGTGTCTGCTTTCCAGGTTGATGCTGCCTTTTCTTTTGTTCACCTCCAATGGAACACGTCTGTCAATTGATCTGGACTATAGTACCTACACATCTATTGGATACATTACCATGAAATTTGGCACAGATATTCTTGGTTCCCACAATTCATTTTATGGAGAAAAGAAGTGTTCATCGAGTACATCTAATAATTATTGTAAATATAAAACTACATTCTCATCAATCCTAGCTGTACTTAGTTAATAATGCTTTTTAGCTTATATTAGCAAGCTAAAATGATAAACTATGGCAAATCTGTTAAATACCATTAGGTAGACATCAACATGCCAGTGTCAGTGATTCTGATTTGATTGTATTTATTTTCATTAAAATCCGGACAGTATTTCCTGCGTAATCCTGCTGACAAACAAACAAAACAGAAAACATACTGTGCAAAGATATTTAGCTCTGTTTGGCCATTTCTTGCTCAAACAAGTACATTCATAAAATGTATTATTGATCTTTCTATTTTAAATGCTCTATTGATATCCCTGTCCTCTAATCAGCAGTTGCAGTTAGCTAGTTATTTCGTCACACTTCAGATGTTGCTGTTCAAGCTGATGTTGAACTCAGTGAACTCTCAGTGAAACCCCACTAATTTAAATCCAATCCGATGTGTCACACATAGATTTTTCAAAGCGTGGACTGAAAAACATGTTTAGTTGAAAGGAAGGTGCATTTCAAACCAAAAGCACAAAGCAGCACCCTGATCTGTAATCTGTAAAGAGCATTTAGTGGAACAAAGGTCACAAGGCAGCAGTTTATCTGCATGCACGTTTGGGGGAAGGGTTGGCTCGGTGAAGGGATTCATAGTGTTTGAATTACAGGCCAGAATGTTTAAAGAGGAACAATAGTCCACTATGATTATAGCACAATAAGTCATGTTGTCAGTCTCCCTGCATGATGTTGCAAAAACAGAATACCATTGAATTAGTGGGATTATTTAGGATATCCATGATCCCAGAGGATGGATTTAGATGCATTGTGAGATCTGGCCTTTAGTATCATTGGGTCAGATTTGACCAATGACTTAAAAGAAAGTATGCACAAAACATAATGGGCAAATGTACAGCAGATTTGCTGCATATATTTATGGCGCCTTGATGGTGAGGCAGATTGTTTCAGGTGAAAATGAGAATATAATGTGCAGATGTCCATGCTGTGATATGAAAGTCCCTTTTTATTTGAATGCCCATATGTTCTTTCCTCCCGCATCATCCTTCGGACACACCACCCCTTGTCAGTTTGTTTGTTTAATCCAATAGTATGGAATTACATGTTATGGACGTAGAAGATAATACTCAGATTCAATACATTAAATACAATGATTTAAAAATAATAACTTGTTCAAAGAAGGGATCTTTTATTTTGTGTCAATTAAAAACAGAGATGTGGTTTTTAGGTGAATTGTTTTTAATCAAGATTTGTATATTTACCTTATTTCTTGGCATTCACTTGAGCTTTGCTGTCAATACATTATCTTTTTAAACACTATATTCACTGTCAAGTGCTTAGCACAAGAACATTTGAGAAACACTGCCATTGCATCAGTATGAAGGAATTGGCTTCTTGTTCTTACTGTGTCATTATTATTTAGTCAGTTAACATTGATCTCTGCACGCAAACCTCACAGCAGAAAAGACATCCAACTCTTTTTTAAAGAATAATGATAGTCACCTGATCCTGCTGTTATAATTGGGGTCAAGGAGAACTCATCATTTATGAAGAAATATCCTCATTCTCATCCCTTTCTCTGCCTGTGACCTTGCTGTTACACTCCAATTGATATCCAATTGTGTGTGTGAGTGTGTGTAAGTGTGTAGTCATCTAAAAAGGCCTCAGAGGAGTTTTTTGTCCCACATCGGCACCTTGACAGACACGTCTCCCTAATAACTAGACCACAGACTCCACACACATTCACACTTGCACAAAATGAATACACAGACACCTGAGGCCAGAAACAAAGGGAGGAAGAGGTCTGTATCAGAGAGAGAGAGAGAACTGCACTGTCAGTATACATCCAGCCTCATTTTCTAGAACGCTCTACAGTAATTCCTCAATGAAAGGGAAACTGCAGCGTCACTCCGAACAGGGATGCCATTTTGTTTCAGAGGCAGTGCAGCGCTGGAGTATCAGGACTCCGTGATGTACACACACAGGTTTGCCTCAGCATGTCTCCCCGTCTCTCTCATTGCGGATGCCACTGAGTTTCGCTCTGACAATTTGACACCTTTGTGTGTATGTTTGCATACTGTTTTTTTTTTTTTTTTTAAGTCTTTGTCTCAAACATGCATTTTTCTGTCACGCCCGCTCTTATCTATACTCTCTCTTTTACTCAGTGTTCGGTGTCCCGGTGCCTCTGATTGCCACAGGTAGCAGAGATAAAATGAGTAGATTACCATGACAACATGAGGGAGGGAAGTTGGGGTTATTTCTGAGGCCATGCAGTCTGCGTAGACAAACTTCATGACAGTGATGAATCATCCAGGGAAGCAGGGCCAGTATGTGAGCCACTCCCCAGCTCCTGCTGATCCAGTATGCATGTGTGCATGTTTACATGTTAAACTAGGGTAGCTCCTGCAGTCATTTCTAATGTAAATAATGTCAGGATGGTGTTTTGAGTATTCATGGTCTTCATCTGCATGATGTTGACATAAAACACTCAGTTTGGTAAAACGCGTTCCTCAATGGCACCTTGACTGCGGTTGTCAAGGGAGAGCCGAGCGCCAGTTGTTCAATTTCCTCCCACAGATTTTCTGTAAAGCTTGAGTGAATTTTCCTCTTTAACCTTCACAAACACATGTCCTCATCTTCACACCTCATACCTGACTGGTTCTCTTTCACCTGTCTTCCTGCTTCTATTGTTCTTCACCTCCTGCTGGGAACAGACATATGCTGTACCATTTCCTTTTGTATTCCTCCTCCTGTTCATCACCACCATTACCCAGCCCTTCGCCTTTCCGTCTACTCTGGCGGTGGTTTCGCAAACGCAGACCTACATTTTCGCACCCGCAGCCTCGCCATAGCAACAGAAGTGACTGTGTGACTGCCTGCATATCAAGAATCGGAAAAAAAGGAGGAGAAGAGAGGAGAGTTGCAGTAACATGTGTCTGCTTGAAGAAAGATAGTGAGGGGAAACGCCAAGCTTCGCTCTCCGAAAAGATAAGTAGGTCAGTCCTAATCTGGGGTTGAGTTTAGCTTATAAATAAATAATGAAGTCAGCTTCACAGTAAAAACACCAACTAGGTGGAAAACACTCTAAATATGAAAGCCCACTGAATTGCATTATGCAACGTATCCTCACACAAGTTTCAACTACGTGGTTAAGTTTGAGAAAAACATGCTACTTTGTTACGTAAAATAACTGTTTGTCACGTGACTTACGTAGGTGGCGTTTGTTGAGTATGGAAAGGTAGCTAAAGGTACTGACAGTGATTGAGAACAGCCGGCTCTGACATACACACACGGTTACCTGGTTACCCATCACCGTAAAGCATCATGCTGATGAGTGATGGAGGCAGATGTGGCCGTCAGACAGCTGAGATACAGTAGATAATGAGAAGGTAATCAGTAGCAAATTGTGTGTGTGTGTGTGTGTGTGTGTGTGTGTGTGTGTGTGTGTGTGTGTGTGTGTGTGTGTGTGTGTGTGTGTGTGTGTGTGTGAGAGAGAGAGAGACAGGGAGAGAGAGATTGCCTGGACCCTGTTGGAGATATGAGGTGCATTAGACAGATGGGGCATGTGATAGGTCACATCTGGTGACGGGTGGAGAGGAGAGGACAAAACAAAGGGTAGTTAGATTTTATATGCCTTGTGATTTTTAGAGATATTTTATATTTGTTTCAGGAGGGAAACTATTTATATGTACACACTATATATGTTCGCATTAGGATTAGAGGGAAGCAGCTATCTCTGTCAATACGTATCCTGAATAATTTACACCATGTATCTTGTGTTTTTTTATTTTTCATTAAACAGAAATCTAAAAACTTAGATTTCCTTCTGAGTTAGTTACTCTCACTCTCAGACAGAAAGCGCATATGAACTGTTTCTTTAAATACAAATACAAACTCTTACACTACAAGGCCTGAGAGAAGAGGATGGTGCCATTTTCCTCCCAAGCAGTGCATCCTCCATCTGTGCATGGTGCCAACAATGTTCTACTCCAAAACCCTTGTTATGTCTCTTTTGTAAACAGCCAAACGAAACCAAATATGGCATTTCAAATATATGTTCCCTTTTTTGAATGAACTTTCTAGGTCATTATTTTCCCAGCCACTTGTCCTGACTCTGGTGTCAATGCACAGCTTTGTTTAATAGCCCGGTTCCATAACATGCATCCTGCTCTCAGGAACAACACCTGCATCTATTTTCATTTGCCTTAATATGGTGTTTATCATATTTAGTGCCCTAATCTCTCTTTGCAGTGGCTCAGTCATTTTGATTAACCCCGTTCACACGAAAATGTCACCGGGTATGTGTTGGTAATGTCAATGAATATATAGCTTGTCTCCTGTAACACTTTTGCAGCTCTTGAATGCACATGAAAAAACAAATGTTATTTTCTCACCTTTATAACATCCATACACAAATCAACAACCTATGCATTGAAATAACAAGGAAGCGTTCCGACTCTATTTGTTATTTTGTTCTATAACTTCCTCTCTACAACGAAAGTGAGAATATTTTAGCAAATATGTAGCTCGTTCTAGACGTTCATCTCCAGCAGGTAAACAGACAAACATCAACTGCTATTTGCAGAGCAGCGCTAATGAAACAAGTTCCCCTGCTCAGAGCCGGGAGCAGCTGGTGATGTCTCTGTTGTGATATTGACATCGCAGAATGTGTTGGGTGTTTGTGTTTTATTCAATTCACGACAATATGATGCCATCATCAGTCAACCGTGTTATTGTGTAGCAAGATTATTGTCACAATATATAGCATCAATACAATAAACCTGATGTAATACAGTTGGGTGAAAAGATGTGATTCCAGACCAACAAAGTGAAAATCATGTGACAAAGATCATCTTTTTAATTGGCAGATTACAACTTTGAGATATGTACGTTAGGCTGTGTGAGTTAATTTCGTATTTAAAATGAAAAGCCAGTCATAGTAACCAGAAGTTGAAACAGGAACTGGAATAAACTAACAGGGGGTGACCTATATTCTGACAAAATATAACTTTGAAATTATTTTTAAATCTGACTAATATTTCACACATCCTTCTAGAGAGATGTTTTCTCACCTCTTTTAATTTCTGGGAACTCTGACACTTGTGGCTCTACATGATAAAACCGTTGAGACGTGTGGACTGGTGTTGGTGCGATGTACACATGCACCGGATCACAGAGGGGCTGCAATGGGTGATCTGATTTCCCAGGACAATGGGTGACCTCACCATGTGATTGAACACCAACACTGCTATCTCTGGTTACCGTCGTCGTAGCAACAAACGCTAATGCTGCATGTCCTGATCTGTGTTGATGATGACAGCCTGGTTTGGACAGTTAATCCAATCCTATCAGCAGAATCTTTCTTTTTTGGCTTTCCATTAACTCTCCCAACCCCTCATCCTCCACGCTTTATCTCTTTCTAAACCAAAATCAATGCTTTATTTGTCACTCGCTTCATGAAAAAATAAGGATGATAACAGCGATATTGTGCTTTTCCTGACGGGCTTATTAAAATATGCTTAAAGATTAAACAAAACAAATACTGAACACATCTTTGCTGCCAGTACTGGCAGCGTGATGAGGGTAGTTTTATCATCCCGGCTGATTCCTCCCATGGGCTGTGTAAAGATTTATTTTTCAGATTTGAAGGGAGATTAGGAGTAACAATGCTTTACATTCTGTAAACTGCAAAACAGTAAGTCATGCAACTGAAATGTGCACCAAAGCAGAAATCAGATCAAAGATCTGCACATGCACTAAATATTCTATATTTTTCATTGTCAACTAATCTCATGAAAACATCAGAACATCAATAGATTTATTTTACAAACGTGTATTGTTAACCGTGACACTGTGTGACATCTTTCTTCATTACTATGAACGAGGGCACTGTTCTGAGGCGACACACACACACCGTCCTGCTGCCCAAAAAATACTCACTAATACCCCAAATCCACTGGTGGAAATAGCCCTGAACAAGTTTTCAATTTACTCCTGTTTGAGTAGTAAAAACACATTTTATTAAAACCACAGCGCTCTCAATTAATGTTGTGATGTAAAACTTAATTTGTTGTACATGCAAACACATATTTATCTTCCTATATTTATATATATATATACATATATATATATATATATATATATATATATATATATATATATATATATATATATATATATATATATATATATATATATATATATAAAAGATAAATATATGTTTGCATGTACAGAAAATAAAGTCCACTCCCCAGCCATTGTTATATATATATATATATATATATATATATATATATATATATATATATATATATATATATATATATATATATATATATAACAATGGGTTGTATGTGTGTATATGCATATTCAACAATTGCAGTTAGAATGCAACAAAAAAAAGAAGAATTTCCTGAATGAAAAGTATGTATTTGTGACTTGTTTTTTAAA
The DNA here is from genome assembly GCA_036178185.1 of Liparis tanakae. Taxonomy (NCBI): domain Eukaryota; kingdom Metazoa; phylum Chordata; class Actinopteri; order Perciformes; family Liparidae; genus Liparis; species Liparis tanakae. Next base: position 7,645,087 of record CM070088.1, on the reverse strand, counting down.
TGTATCTCTTCAGTAGCAACCAATTTACTTTGGGCTCAGACAGCTGGTACTGGTCTTTTCATGTGATCTGTCAACAATAAGAAAAATATGAAATATTCACAGACCAAACCAATAACAAGCTAGAACACTCTCTGAAAAACCCCAAACGGACAAAAGGTGCCTTTATAAAATAGCTACTGTACTACATGAAAACATATTGTACTAAAGCATAACAGAGTTTCTAAAGCCAGCTGTGTGTCTGTACCTCAGCACAGCAGCGCTTTGAGCTCAATGACGATGATATCATGCTCATGCAAATCAGAGAACCACCGAAACTCTTGTAATTTGTTATGAAGGGAGCACAACTGCATTCAAACTTCATAGAGATGCGTCCACTAGTTGTTAAGACAATTCCTTCTGTGAAGCGTCAATCTGTTGGCGACGCAAGATGAAATATCAAAGTCATTGTGACTCATCGCCACGATGAATATCAGAAACCAAATGTCATGCCAATCCATCTGAATGTTAGATATTTCACAGGAGAGATGAAAACGTGACCTGCTGACGATGGAACGGGAAAAGTTGGGGGATTATCAAAGTCATAGGGATTTGGGGACCATGAATATCTAAACCGTATTTCAATACAACCCACTCAATGCTTTATGTGATATAAGATATTTCACAAACAGACCCGTCAACCAGCAGACATCCCCCCCCCCCCCCCTCTCTGGACAATACTGCTAGTGTGGATTTACATTGAATGACAAACTCTGATGGCTTTCATCACGTTACGTCTTTTCCCGCTGCCCTCTGTCACCTCAGAGTGGGTTTCATAAGATCAGCTTGACGGTGGACGGCACTGTGTGGTCTGACCGAGCACAGCTGCTCTTTATGATCTCCTGTTGTTACTCCTGCCACCGAGCAGCTGAGGGAAACAACAAAGGACCGCACGCTGGATGTGCGAATACAAGAAGATCACCAGATCAACTTAAAAGGTAATACTGCAGCAGTCTTGTACTTACGGCTTGTTGTGCTTCGCTGAAGTGAAAAACAAACAAAACAAAGAAGTAAAACTCGTGGATCAACCACACAAATGCGTGTTAAAAACATGCATATATATGGCTGCCGACCTTTGCTACTTAGCAACGTGTAATTGGTTATCCTCATCCTGCTGAGTGAGAAAGGAAAACATAGTAACACCCCGATGAGAAGGATCCTAATGCTTTATAATACACCTTTTACACGTGCAGGCCTCAGCCTGTTATTCTAACGATCGACCTCTTTCCGTCCTTCTCTTCGCTCCCATCATAGACGATAGCCTGTGACTCAGAGATGTTGTTTTCACACCTGTGACCTTCCCTCCTCTCCTTTCACATGCCTGCTCCTCTTCTTTTTCTGTCTCTCTTGGTCTGCCCACCTCCTTCATCTCTCTACAGCCACACACACCCCCTCTCTTCTCTCTGGACCTTGTAGTTAAAAGTCAGACACGAGCAAAGAGATGAGGCGGGCAGAAGGGCGATCTGCTTCTGAGGCACATGAAGAGGTGTGTGTAGTTCAAGATACATCCGATTTGACCAAAGCAATTAATTATCAGATTTTTTTTTTTAAACTTGAGACACTTACAGGTGGAAAAGGGACATAATTATCATTAAACAAAACACTATAACACACCTCAAAATCATTATTAACAGCAGGGTTTGCCTCGACATATCCAGACCTTTACGTCAGGATGCTTTGTTTTAAACTACACTGTGTGTGTGTGTGTGTGTGTGTGTGTGTGTGTGTGTGTGTGTGTGTGTGTGTGTGTGTGTGTGTGTGTGTGTGTGTGTGTGTGTGTGTGTGTGCGTGTGTGTGTGTGTATCATGAGTCTCAATTTATGGTCTGATCAAGTCAATTAAATTTTATATCTTTAGCTCAATATTTTTAAAATTAGTCTCAAAGAGCTTTGATGTACTTCCTTAGAACCTCAATGTGGATAAAGTAGTCAATAAGATCTAGAATGCCTGCTCCTATTGATGTGACTGTTACTAACAACTCAGGAAAATCGATTTTTGGTATCTGAATTGTAAAAGATAAGAATGGCCACGCTTATGTGAATCTTTTGTGTTTCTCTCTCCCTGCCAGTTTGTCACACACGCGTTCTGTTAAACTTCTGTGTTCTCCAAGCCCACACTAAGATAACCCTGATGACAGCTCTGGGATAAGGAGCTGTCGTGCGTTGTCGTCATCCTTGTTGCAGGCTGCTGTATGTAAACAGCGTGGGATTATGCTTTCAGTCATGCGCTGGAGGAAGTTGATTAGCAACTGTTTGGGTACGTCGTGTTTTTCGGGCTCCTGATTGTAGTCGAGGGACTGATGGGCTTTACACATTATTTGGAGGGCATCACTGCAACCCCATCGTCTGAGATGAGACCACAACTCTCTTGAATCATGGCATTTTGAATTATTGTGTCCGATGCTTAATTGTCGTTTCACGTCCGTCAGATAGGTTAATTTTTGTGTTGATACAGTGAAAACTGAAAAGTATCCCATGTTTTTACTTGAGTCAATGGTTGTGTTTTTCTATCCAAATAAAGTTATTTCATCGTAAAAACTTCCCCATTAAATGTAATTTCAGACGGAGTTACACTTTCACGCCTTTCCTGCATGCAAACACTGAAGAGACCATACTGAAGCACACTTACTGTCTTGTTTTCGTCAGCAGGCTTACACACACACACACACACACACAAACACACACACACTCACATACGCACGCACACACACACACACAGAGGATTGTTGTGTGAAGCCAGTTCACCAGGCCTCAAGCAGCAGCACATGGTGAGCCCATGTGACCTTATCCATGTGTGTCTCTCTCCCTCTCCCCCTCTCTCTCTCTCTCTCTCTCTCCCTCTCTCCCTCTCTCTCTCTCTCTCCCTCTGAGGCACACATCTGCAATATAGCAGGCTTAAGGATACAGAACAAGTGATAAACACATATGACACACATATATACTGTATAGTGCTGTACACACAACACATATACAGTTCTTCTGCTAACAGGCACATGTGGCCCACAAATACACAGCCCCCCCCGTAAGATCACTCGGATAACTCTGACGTGAGCTGTGCACACACACACATCTACGCTTTGTTGGCCACAGATTCCTGGGACACTGAGCACATAACCAACCGTCACTCAGTCAAAGTCGACTTAACTCTGCAATGACATCTGACAAAGCGTTGTCTTGGAAACAAGCCAAATGACCATCTGTAAACACATTTTAACAAGATCATTGTCCCCATTAACAAGCCCAACTTCATAATGTTTCATCTCCAGCAGCCAGGTGCGACAGGGAATCGCACAGCGGCGGTAAAAGCCACAGGCGGGGAGGCATTATGGCAAATTGCAGAAATAAATTCCAGTCTTGAAGATTTCAGTGAAACAAGCCTAAATACTAATTGTTACGGAACACAGTTATCACCTGCAAGGTGAGGTTGTGAAATGCTGCTATATTTAGTCGTGTTAACTCATTTGTGAAAGGAGCTATAATGAGGAAGAAGCGTAGATTACCGAATAAAAAGGAACTAAAACTCCCAGTTTATTCCATATTTTAGAGAAATGTAGGACATTACATGTCCGAGGTGTGTTAAACCCAATAATAGCTTCTCTATCTGGGATAATAATCATGCACACACTTGTTGTGATGTGTTTAGGTTTCTAATAATTTTTGGGGCATTTATTCCAATCAAGCACATTTTGATTCTGCATTATCCCGACTATATTTTTTAAAGTGACAGTAAAAAAAGCGCATGTTTCCGTCTTCCCTTTAGTATTTAGCAATGCAGAGTGTTTTGGTGTAGGTTGCCGATTGTTGGAGGCATTGGCCGTCGGGATGTCTGTCATATCTATGGCAGCTTTACAGCTTAAAGCGACAGAAAAATATATATTTGTAAAAATCTACAGCATCTTTCCAGAAATCAAGACACGGTAACTGAAGATAACTCACAGACCTTTCTTTGAGCAGTTTCATTAAGGAACAATCTCCTTTCTACCTCACTACACGTGGCAACCGTTCCCCCATGCAGAGCGACGTGCATGTACTTCAACAACAACAACAGCTCCCGTTAAATTGTTCCAGCGTTGGTTCCTTCGTTACAATATCATCTCACTAAACTGTGAGCGACGCTGTTAGCTGCTTCTCCTGTTTGCAAAGCATTTGACAAGCACACCCTGCACACCCTGCACCCACCTGGAGGCTTAGTAGGAGTTATTATCACCACTCCCCACTGAACCTGGAGCCTCCTTGTGGGGAGTGATGAGGTCTCAACATCAAATATCAACGCTGTATAACTGTAATCTTCTATTTCATGCAAGTTGGCTGGCTGAAGTGCACTCCCCCAACCCACCCCCAACACATGATCCTCCCTGTTCCTCCCACAATGCACCGTGGTTAATTAAAGTAACACATAATTGCTGCTGATTTGAGTTTAAAAATTAGGCAAAAAAAAAGGCCATACCTCATATATACACAGAGGTAAGGTAACATATCATATTAAAATAGTCTCCAAGCTACTCTACAGCTTTCATTTATGGTATTTCTCAGTTTTATTGAAACCCATGAGTAAATAATGATTTTTTAAACATTTGTAAAGGCCTTAAGCACACAGTTAGTCTATATAGGACCACACTGACCACGTGACAGGGTGTAGCTGCAGAGCTGTGTGTGTTTGTGTGATAGTGTGGATGACACTGTGTGTGTGTGTGTGTGTGTGTGTGTGTGTGTGTGTGTGTGTGTGTGTGTGTGTGTGTGTGTGTGGATCCTCCGAGCACTTATGGAGCATGTGAAGAATGAAAGAAAGGGATCACTGCTTATCTCAGGACCTCAGGGTCTCCTCGAGCCCCGACTCCTTTCTGCCTCTCCTCCTTCCTCTCTCCACGCTGCCACCATGTTAGGCGGGGTTACTATGAGTAAAAGAAGATCTACCAGGGGCTTGTCCTCCAAACTGTAAAGGCTGACGTGTAATGGATGGTGTAATGTGCTGCATATGTATGTGGATTAGCAGCTTAGCAGAGGGGAGGGTGTAGGATGGAGGAAGGGCAAGAAAGAGGAAAAGGAGAGGAACTGAAGGTTAACAAAATGGCAGGATGGACGAGGGAAGCTACAGCTCTAGCCACACGTCCCGGCCAGCAAGACGTAATTGACCGAGACAGCTCACTTCCAGTAATTCAGCTGATGAAGCGTTTCACTCTCAGGACCGCTGGCTGGACACAAACAAACTCACTAGCAGCGCAGCAGAGGAGCGGAGACCAAGATAGGGGAGCAGAGAGAGGGGGATGACGGTGTTTGGTTAACATGTCGACCCACAATCAGTCCCCTACACACACACACACACACACACACACCACCACCACCACCATCACGACAACTGAGGGGGAGACAAAGTGCTGATAGGGCTGTTCCCATTCCAGGGTTGGTGAAGACACATGCATGGCTGGCTGGAGCTGTGAAGATAATGTGGAATGCTCGGCAGTAGACGGTCCTACTGCTGGTGCATAGGAATGTTGTCTGACCCTGTTGGGTGGACATTTTTTTAAGACCAACACAGCCTGAGCTCTTCCAACTTGACTCTAATGATCTAATCTAGTACTTTTTGTTTATATATACACCTTTCTATCCTATACATTAATATTCTACTGTTTTTTAATGCTTATTTATATTACTTCTATTACTTGTTTCTATTATTATTTGTTTTGTATTCTCTTGTGAGCAATGCCACTGTAATCCTGTAATGTCCCCACTGAGGGACTAATAAAGGACTATCTTATCTTATCTTATCTTAGAACGCAGCCACTGCAAACCCAGCCGAACGCGTCCGACGATCAACCCGAATCCGCTCGGTCCGGCCTCAACCAGAACCGAATTCAGGCGGCGGTATGCGGGCGGATTATCGACCAGTGCTTTCCAGTGAAGGCAGCCCTGCACTTCTCACCCCTCCCCCCCTCCCCCCAGGCTCTCCCAATCCCTCCCTCATTCTCAGCCTTGCTGCCGCATGTGCATGTGTGCCATAAATAGCATCAGCGAGACTGCAGAGAAAGTTCTGTAGATGAGGGACGCCTGGCCCTGAGATTACACCTCCTGTACCACAGCCTCCCATGCAGCCGGTGGGATTGAGTCGGAGGAAAAGGAAAGAGAAAAAGACGGGTGTAGAATAGGAAGCATACTGGAGGGGACCAAATAGGATTAGAAATCCTCCGTCATATCTGGGACCGGTTTTCTAGTGAGGTTTCCCAAGCTTCTTGATAGATATTACACTGATATTTCATCACTGCACACTACAGAAGATTAGATTTCTGTCTTTAAATCCCTTTTCATACTTGAGCATGAAATGTCTCTGGTATTAGTTGGAAAGCAATAATCTTCCTCTGTGTGAAAGCTACATGGGACAGATCTATGAAACAAAGCCAGAGAGGGAGAATTGATTGTCGGAGGAAGGTGTGTCTGCTGTAACCTTGTTGCTCTGATGGAAGTCTTCATGAGTTAGTGAGATAAACATTATAAAGTGCATTCAGCTTGGAGCAAAGCACTCTTTGCTTTAGGCAGGCGGGTTATATTATTGCTGTCTGATATCATCCTAAAGAGTTGAATGCAGTTATGACCTATGAGAGGAGGAATGAAATGAATGAATGAAATAAACTAAGAGGAAGAGGATTACGGTCTGCAGTACTGGTGTTGAGCAGGTTTAATGTCTCGCGTGTTCAACTTCACCATTGTAGCTTCACTTGGTGGAATCCTAACGGTGCTAAACACTGAGGCTAGTGGGAATGTCAGTGGCTTTGTAGATTGGAGGTCAAAGTATTGCATATAATATATACAGATGTGTAATCCTGTACAAATACAAAAGACATAATCAATGCATTTAGGTGGAGTTAACAGGCTTTATTGTACTTTTAATTTAAACAGAGGATGTATTCCTTCATATTAGATTAATGTTGCATTTATCAGAACGACACAAACATGTTGGATCTCTACGGTAGCACAAAGGTGTACTGCAGATATAAATATTTAATAAAATAGATATGGTCAATCTGTACACGTACGCCTTCCTCTGTCCCGCTACCTCAAATTGAAACAGGAACAAAGTCACGGGATTCATTTGAACTATTAGCGTCTGCACAAAATTACGTGGCAATGCATCCTCCATGTCATCATATTTGAATATATTTTAGAGAGTCTGGCTGTGGCAGCACCAAAATATTATGGAATTGTTTTTGTATTTCTGTCAAAAGTGTTTTCTTTCTCAACAGTTATGCAACAACTACGGAGAAATGCTGCAATGCTATATATTAATGGTAACATTGTCGTTATTGCAGCAATTTTGACAAATATATATATATATATATATATATATATATATATATATATATATATATATGCATGTGTCTAGAATCAGTCTTGGGCTTCACATTGTATTGCCACAATAATAAGTACATATATAATCTATATAAATCTATGTCACCCTCTTCTTACTTCACATATCTTCTCCTTCAGGACGTTTTGGACCCATTTCCTTCAGAGATGTTCAATGCAAAGTAAAACGCTGTGACAGTCTAACTAAATACTAGTGGGTGTCTAATATGTTGAAAGTCAAATCATTCAGATAGATGACACATTCAGAGATTACATTCAATACCACAGACGCCATCCTAGATTAAAATGTGTTATTATTTAGTTTGATAATTATAAACACAACTGACATCTCAGGGCTAAATCTGTCACTCAAGCTCCATTGATCTCAAGTAATGAAACACTGGAAGAGACCACCACAAGGCCATTGTGTGATGGCAATTACAATGAAGGATGGCACAATTAAATAGGAGGAGTTTGGAAGTAGAGTGGAAGAACATTCACATCCAGTTGTATTGGCTTTATTGTTAAATAGTTTAGGTTATACACTCTAGATTTCAGAACCTCTATTCACATGTAACCCGTCTGTAAATGTTAAACATTTAAATGTAATGTGATGATTATATAATTAACAATTGATTGAACAATGTATCTATTTATCTATCTACTTGCCAACCTCTCTTAATGGAAGGGGACGAAGGCAGAGGTCAGTGAATCAGCACTTTTAAAGTCAGACAGGGCCAGCTACAAAATTAAGGCCACATTTACAGATAGCCGGTATTTATAGAAACAAATATTTCTGCCCCTCCGTTTTCAAAAATAAAAGTTGTACACACAAGGTTGTTTTCAAAAAAGTGTCTGTTTATATGAACCCGCATAAATACGCCGTCCGCATACGTCCCATAGGACGCTCACATGACGTGAAGCATCTTTAGTCGCATACTGTGACGTTTGACAACCTAAAACTCAGTTTGACCTCGTTAACACGCAAACACAAAAACAGAGTTTTCAGAAATCTCCACTTTGGCCGTAGTTTTTAGAAATTATCGTTTTCCGTGATAAAACCTCAGTTTTTGTGTAAACGAAAGGCCAAAACGCATAAAAATAAATGCGTTTTCCCATCGTGTAAATGGGGTCCAAGAAATCTGGCAAAGAGAACCACAATAGCAAAATTATGTTATCAACCCATTTTTTGAGAGTAGCAGCACCAGTAGTAGAAACATGTTTTATACCCAAATATCTAAAAGGCAGAGCCTGGCAGACAGAATCTAGAGCTCTGAGCAAGAGAAACAACGATACGGTCTGATGAAGGTCTTTAAGACAAGATGGTGGATCTGAACCAATATGGCTCCATCTCATGAGAGCCATTAGCTCCAGTGATTGCTCTGCATGGGTGTAGAGGGAATATGAGGCTTTATTACACCAGCAACAGATACTATTATCATGCAAATAATGTTTCCTCACAATGTTTGCATATTCAAAGTGTCCCATGCGTCTCGACTTGGATTTCCTCCCAGTTCACCTCAGTTCATCGCTTCATGTTTATTATGAATACTGCATCGCAAAGTGACGTTAGTTCCTCAGTCACCGTATCTCTCTCTATACTATATGAGGGGGAATTAAGTTTAAGGAACTCTGAAGACAAAATATGGCTTCATTTCTCCTTAGAGACATGAAATCTCCATAAATGACAAAGTGAGTTAGGTCGGCGCTTAAGTCGAACGTTGAAATATGTTAACTGTCGGATGGACTACCATGGAATTTGGGACACACAATTAGAGTTATACTTATAGTTATAGAGGATGCTTCTTTATAACCCCGACTTTTTCATATAGCGCCATCGCCAGGTAAAAATGGCCAAATACCTGCCAGTACTTTGTTTACTACAGTATTTTGTTTTCAGTGCCGATGAGCAAATGTAACTTTTACATTACATTACATGTCATTTAGCAGACGCTTTTATCCAAAGCGACTTACAATAAGTGCATTTCAACCTAGAGTACAAACTAAGAACAACAAGAATACAGAAAGTAACATTTCCTCAACATAGTCAAACTACAAAAGTACAAGTAACTTAGCTAAACAACGGTGAAAGAAAGCGATGAATTGAGTTTGCATTGTCATTGTGAGCACGTTAGCATGCAGTTGCTAACTCAAATGAAGGCTGTGTTCTCAGTACAGACTCTCAGAGCTGCTAGCATGGCAGTCGACTCCTGTTAATTATTACACAGTCGACATGAGGAATGTGACGCTACGTCAATCAGACGGTCTTTGTGTTCAGCGGTCATTCTCAAAGGTTGCCACCGGGGAGATTTCTGCCCGTCAACAACGTGTCCAGAGCAATCCACGCGCTGAATTATGTGTAGAACTACAGCATGCCAAACAGATGGCACTGTTGTGAGTGTTGGGTTATTAGGAGATATGGTTTAACGCTCATGAAATGATTGAAGAACTGGGCGGTTAATTGATGAAACCTGATGAAGACGGAAGTATGAGGTCATGTGGCCTAACAGAGATTAAAACACATGACTGAATGAGGCACTAATACCACATCATTTGAAAGTTAAATCTTTATTATGTAAATGTCACAGCAACTTACACAAACAAATCTACCATATTAAATATGTTTGAAGATGAGCATGAGTTATTTGTCTGCGACAATCCAGGTAATGCAAGTAAAAAGATAAACATGAGTTGATTACACATTGTTGCTACACACGTCTTGAGCTGTGAAACTGGGACAAATGCAATGACATGCAGCACAATATCTAACAACAGAGAAAACCATCTTCTAAACCAGATCATTATCCAAACTCTGAACTGGGGAACACAAATACATGGCGCACTCAAACGTCGTCAGACAGAAGCTATGTGACAGTAGAGTGAGACACGTAAGTGGGCACAGCGGGAGCTTTTCAGGCGCTCCCAGGCAGGGAATGAAGGGAAACGGCATCCTGACACTCAAGGAGGCAGAAAGAAAACTGGGAGGTAGGAAGGCAGGCGACATATTGCTCTCCGCTCATTACATCACCACCACGTTGGCATAAATACAGCCTGATCCCACCATGAATGTGTGTGTTTGCATATGCGTGTGTGTGTGTGTGCGTGTGTACAGGATAAATGACTTTGTCCTAGTAAAACCAGGCCATGGCAACATCTCCTTTGGGAAAATAGGCAGAGATTAGGTCTGGATTCATATTAAACCAAGGATTACACAAATATAAAGCCACAGGGTTGGGCAGTGGAGTGCGTGTTTGTGTCCATACAGCATGTCCGTCTCTCTGCGTGCGGCCATGGGTCTGCGCTACACGGATGGTTGCTCATATGTGCTTTAGTCCATGCTGGTACATATGTGCACGTGTAGTGCATCCACAGAACTCTATGGGCCTCTGCTTGCTGATGGGTGGCTGACCGGGCCACGTCCAGCCATGCTAATGCATGTATGTGTGTGTGTGTGTGTGTGTCAGAGCACCATGCTGTTGCTGAGGGAGGCTGCCATTTGTTTGCCCTTGGCCCGCAGAGGACGATCGACTGCCAAGGACCGGCTCAGCCGAGTGGTGGAAAAGAGGCATGGGGGGGAGAAGAGATGGGGATTGAAACGAGGATAAGAAGGATGAGGGGATTTCTTTTATGAAGCTTAAATGTAGGTGAACTGTAATTAAAGATTCAGTTCACCTAGGTTACAAAAAGCATCCTTGTTTACCTCTCATGGTCAATAAACTAGAAGAAATAGTCCCATGGAATCTTTTTATTTTTCTCAAACCAATCCAACGATACGCAGACAAAATCTATCAAATTTAAATGTTGCAAATTAAACCGAAACTACTCGTGTGTAAGATATATGAACAATATAGTTTTGACTTGTTTAGAGATCTAACTAAAAGGGGGCTACCAGGTATTTTATGTATTTGAAAATAATGGAGAAGTAATAAATAACTGCAGAAGATTTCAAGCTATTGTAATGTGCACAGAGACAATAACAAACACCGAATAATGAAATTCTTAGTTTACTGTCCTTGGTCGTTCATAGAAACATATCTCAAAAATAAAATGAAAAGGGAACTCAAAAATTAATAATGTAACAATACAAAAAGACAGAGAGCAAGGCAATGAGGGGAAGAGGAAGACCAAAGGCATCATTAATAAAAAGGGAGGAGAGGAAATAGGAAAGGACAAGCGGAAGGAAAAAGGATGGAATAAAAACACACAAACATAAACACACTCAAAGTGGTACAGACCATAATCACTTATTCATTCAGACCTGGAGAGAGAGCCGGGCAGATCAGGTAGCCTAATGACTAATACGCACACACACACACACACACACACACACACACACACACACACACACACACACACACACACACACACACACAGGCCAAGGCTCACCAGCCCAATTGAATTACTGTTATCGTACACCCAGGACTGAGACTGGGACCCTGTCTGCCCACTAACCACACCCTCTCCGTTTGCCCTGCACTGGAAGGCACACACACACACACACACACACACACACACACACACACACCCGAATACCAGCACTATATCCACTCCTCACTCAAACCGGCTCTATCCACATCACTACGGAAATGACCCACCACAGGCGCTGTTCCATTAAAGCCATCATTTACAGTCACTATCGATTACTGCTCTCACTGCGGCGCTCTAATTTAGGCACACATGCACGTATGAAGACATAAATGGAAAAAGGTATGCATATCTGAATAGAATTGCAAGTGTATGTATTGTATTCACATGCATACTGCAAAAAGACACATATACACACACGTGTACACACATGCTCATAATACACACGTACACATACGTTCCCAAGATGTTAGATCTCAGTGTATTGATTTATACTGGGAATGGAAATCACTCCTCTAGATTACAATGCTCTATGTCCTCACTCTCATCAGTTATTTTTGTTTTCCTTTTGACGCATGTTTTTCATTGTTCAAACTAAAGGAGCAGGTGAATGGATGAATGATGAAGATCAATGAGAAAAGATGCAAAAACAAAAGCGCAGAGCAAAAACCGTGCAGTGCCAGAGAGACTGAAATTAAAAGACTGAGAGTTCGGTGTCGTATAAAAATGCTGCTGTGGGAAATAGAATACTGTCCACACAAAAATCACAAATTATGAAAAAAAAAAGATTCAAGATCATTTTATTGTCATATTGACAGTTAACAGTTATTCCAAACAATGAAAAACGTATCTTACTGTTTTTGTATAAAAAAATGATTTAAATGCTAATAGTATAAGAAAATAAGCATCCAATACTAGAAATGTGATATTGAAAACCAATATAAAGTTTGTGGATTTTAATCTATTTATAGATAGATAACAATGTGTATATATTACAAAGTGAGAAAGGTCAAATGCAGATAGGTGATAAGGGAGTCTACCCCTGTACAGTATGTATGGAGGAACCATAGGATAGCATTATGGGGATATGTGTAACATCTCCATAATTTCCATAACTCGCTGCCAGAGACGAGAGCGCCTGGCCAAGGACCAACTGTGTCATGTAAATGAAGGCTGATGGTAAGAGAGAGAGAGAGAGAGAGAAAGAGAGCGAGAGGGAAGAGGAAGAGAGACAGAAGGATGAAAGAGAGAAAGAAAAGGGAGAAAGAGGGAGATACAAATATGGGAGTAGAGAATGACAGAGCAAGACAGAGGGTAGGAAGAGGGAGAGATTTAGAGGGCTGATGTTGCTGCCATGGTAACCGGCGTCACCTTGGAGAGGAACGGAACAGAACCGCTCAGGGGAAAGACCTAGTGCGCGCACACACACACACACACACACACACACACACACACACACACACACACACACACACACACACACACACACACACACACACACACACACACACACACACACACACACACACACACACACACACACACACACGCCAAACTCATCAAACAATCACTTATTCATTCATGTTTAATCGACACAGCCCTATTTTGGGACGTGAAGTCTTGGATGAATACGTGCATTTGTGCTAGGTTTCATCTCAGTAGGTGCAGTGCCGTCCATGTGATGCCCTGCTGGCCATTGATGTTTAATTGATGTGTTTGAGCCAGTGCAATGCCTTATAGATGCCCTTGCCTACACGTCTCTCTTCATCGACTGCTCTTTCGTGCACTATTCACATCGCCGAATATCGACCAGCTTCTGTTTCTCATGGATTTTATACCATGGTCACGTTTATATTTTTAAAACACCAAATATGCTTGACTTTCACAACAGACCTCAGTGCAGTGCCATCGACACTTGTACTGTACACCATACTGTACGCGCTCCTAGCCGTCTGATAATGCATACTGCATATCCCCTGCTGTGGCTATGAGGCGTTCCCATCCCCCCACATTTCATCCGGAGAGTAATACGAGTCTATTCTGCATATGCGTGGAATATTTCCCCCATTCTGTAATGCTATACTCTATTCTATTAATTGTACGGGCATATCATTAGATGTTTGATTAGCGATGCCTTTTATGAACCCAGTCTCATATTTCTCTCTTCCCTTCTGATTGTAATGCCATTGTGTGAGACAAAGATCCGTCTCAGTGACGGGAAAACCACTTTAGTCAGTGTTACAGAGTGCTATCCTGTCACGCATCATGTACTGTATGTGTGTACAGGGAAGTAACTGTAAAAAAAAAAATGCATCCATGCGCAATCTTGAGCAGCGGCTAATGATTATATTATTTATGAATTCATATGCTGATTATTCTTTACAATTAGTCGATTATTTGTTTTAGATAATAATGAAAAATGCACATTAAGGCTTTCCAGAGCCCAAATTGACATCTACAAATTGCTTGAACCAGTGGTTCAAAATACAAGCGTATCCGATTATTAATTATACACACAGAGGAAAAAGAGCAGGCTGGAACCAGGTATTATTCAGATTAGTGTTTCTTTTAAATAACTTAAAATGCAGATTCATTTTCTTTAAATCAACAAATTGTGTTACATAAATAATAGAAAAACACTCCTGGTGGTGTGGTGAACATCGTATTGTAAATGAACATCCATATCCTCTGTGTAGAATGCTGCAGTAGTTTCAAAGCACCAAATTCATTGCAGATGCCATTTTGCTATTTATAGCACATCATGGGCCAGAGAAGTGTTAAGACAGATGCAATGGGTGTAACACGGATATATAACAAGTAGGGAAGAAGAAGACAGTGATGCTTCAGGACAAGGCCTGAAATATACGGCTGGATGGGATGAGCACAGAACACGATTAGTGTGTAACGCTGGACTAAATGCTCAGATCAAATCATCTTGTTTACTTTCCCCAAATGAACGTAGCTTGTGAGCATGCCAGTTAGCACAAAGACAGAGTACAGCTGATAGGAATGTCATTAGTTTTGAAGATATTTGAGTCAAACTCAATGTGGCACGACAGTCAAAGTAAAAGAGGACGTGTCCACAATCAATGGGAATACAACATGTCCAGACAACCCGTCCAATACTGTTGAGACGTCTCCGTCTGGACCGGAGCGGTGGGCTGACCGACGGACCGACATCACCGTCCCCAGAGCCATGTGCCGTTAGCAAACAACACCAAATATGCTCGAGTTTAACAATAGACCTCAGTGCGGCGCCTCCCCTTGACGAGCCTCCATATGCGTCCTGTACACCATACTGGACGCATTCCCAGCCGTCTGAACGTGCATACTGCTGGCCAGGTGCGCTTTGAGGGTCGTACAGTCTGCAGGCAGCCATGCAGACTGTTACTTATCTGGCTTTGTGCAACATATGTTTAAGCAGCCAGACCCAGCTGGGACTGGCAACCGGAAATACATAGGATTAACAAAGGATCCAGTGTTTTAGGCGTCACATTGTTGTTGTTTCTTTGGGGAAAAACAGACAAATCACCTTTGTACTATTCCTTAATTGGGTTGAGATGGCAACCGTGTGGGCTGTTTTTTTAAATCTCAAGCACATAATGTGGTTTCATAAGTGGGAGTCACTTCACCCTTTAATTTGATTCCTGGATTCCTGGCAGTGTCTCTGGTCAGTAATGTGTTGGTCCTACCTACACAGAGGCATCTATCATCTTCAACGGGAGGATACAAGGTCAGCATCTGTTGACCGTATGCTTTGTGGAGAGTATTGTGATCCTGTGATAGGTATCTATACTCACCTCTGCTGCAATATCGATACCATTAAGGTCCTTAAAAGGCACACACATGGGGTCTTAACATCATTTCTATTATATATAACGTCCTCTTCTATGTGTTTGCTTGAGCTGAAATCGTTAAGGAAACTACTCAGTCTCTCCCATTTATGAAAGCCTTTCAAAACCTCATTCTTGAATGCCAAAAATGTTTCATCGTCAAGAAAAATAAATCCGGTCCATTCCTCATAGATCCTACAAAGAAAATACATTTTGGAGATAAGAGGTTTCACCTGGCACGGATTATATGTAAAATGATACAGCTATGACTTGCAACCGGATATTCCGCTAATGCACAGATCATATAGTTTACTGCATGGGCTCCTGCATATTTGATGTCAGTTCTTACTCTCTCATGTCTGCTCTGTAACTGCAGCTTCAAGCAAAGATACATTTAGGAAACGCGGACTAGTGTGAATCAATCTTTGATTGCAGCGTGTTTGGTGTAACACATATGCGTATTCCCCCTCTTCCTTCTTACTCTCAAAAGGTATATTTTGTATAACATTCTCTGCACATGTGTGCTTTGCCGCCTGTCATCTGTTCCCCCCTTGCACCAGTTATCTTCCCTTCTGAAGGATATGTAGACTATGATTGCAATTTGTAAAGACTGTGATGCGGCTAATGAACGGGAAAGATGCCGTCAAGAAATGGCTCGAGCATAAGGAGAGGAGTCGAAGGAGACGAGGACGGGAAAGGAAGCGAAAGGTGTATTTGAGAGGAGGAGGAGAGGAGAGGACATAAAAGTAAAAAAAAGAGGGGGAGGCAGGGGGAGGTCAACAGAAGGAGAAGCAGATGCTTGTGCCGCGGATGCCTGTGTGTGAATAATTATCCTGATGAGAATCACCGAGAGCGACGCGAAATGCAAAGGATTCGGGGAATACCGCACGACGCAGGAAAAAAAAAAAAGGGAGACAAAGGATGATTACGTTTTATATAAACATAATGTGGTGGAGTGTGTGTTTGTGGTATATGTGGGTTAAGCACCTACTGTTTCTCCTTCATCGGTCTCGGGTTTTTTCCCTCCTCGTCATACATGGCGTGAGAAAGCGGAGCCTCCCTCTCATCTTTTAAAGATGCATGAAGCGGCAGAGAGTCAGGCTGAGGCTGTATGGGAGAGAAAGAAAGAAGAAGCACTGACCACCATCGACATATAATAAAACACAACGCTTCTAATACACTTTCAACCCTCCAGGAAAGAAATGAGTGGAAGGACAACTAAACTAAGTGCATAACCATGTTTTATCCTCACTCCATCGTGATTACATTTATACGACGGCTCGTATGTGCCAGGGATAGCTTTCCGTTTCTAGTGTAGCTGATATTTGGACCGCTGTGTGCGTCCTAAAACACGTAGCCGACACCTTTTGACATTCTGCCCGCCACAGTTGGATGGCAGCACATCAAAAACAGAGTCAACATCAGTCTCTTTCTTAATGCACTGGTGAAAGGGCTTGATCTGTCTCTCTACAATCCACTGCTTTTCCTGAGATTAGAAGGCAACACCTGTCTCGTTGTATACACAGTCGCAAACCACTCTCGTACGATAAGTTCACCATCTGCCTCTTGGTTTCAGGTGTTAGCAGGCTAACATTTGCTGATTAGCAGTAAAGTAGAGCTCAGACTGCTGGAGTTGCCGTCGTTTTGGGTTTATTTGGACTATAATAATAATAATAATAATAATAATGGTGCTAAATAAAACATTGAGGGATCATCCTATTTCTTAAGCTAGCCTGACTGGGATATTAATGTGCGTACCAATTTTTATGGCAATCCATGCGACACTTTAGAAAAAGTCTGGGGATCATTAAGGTCATCAAGATGAATTTAAGAGCTGTGTTCCTGTGTGTGTGTGTGTGTGTGGGGGGGGGGGGGTTGTAATAATCCAAAAGGTGTACGTGTACATTTCTACTATCTTTTTAGAAACATGAATATGCTGTTCTTATTGCAGACAGGCAGTCTGAAGATCCATGAATTGGAAATCAATTGTGACCGAATATTAATAATAAATGTTTCCTACATACAGAGAATGTCACTTCTTATTATTGTCTAAATTATTTCAATATGTGGAATGTCATCTTGTTATCCTCTAATGTCTGATGCAAGTCCTAAATAGTTACTTCATTCATTTATCAATAAATGTCCAATCCTTTCATATCCTTGAACCTTTCAGCAGTTCAATACTGTGAAGAAAAAGGAGGATAGTTTCAGGAGAGAGGCGTTATTCTCTCTGTTCCCTCCCTCTCATGCTGATTTGTAGGTCATGTGTGAGTTTTAGAAATAAACCAAGAGAGTGAGAGAGCAAAGGACTTTTACCCTCTAGTGGCGAGCCTGGGGAAAGGACTGTCAGATGCATTTAGGGAGAAAAATATGAATGTCCAATTATCCCTGTTCAGTTGTGCATGGAGGCAGTGACCCAGTTGGAAATCAGTTTTAGATTTCCAAATTTCATATTTTATTCACCAGCAAGTCTTATGGAGTTACTCGAGAATGAGAGGCTTATGCTGTACAAGTGTGCCAGCGGTTGTTTTTTATACACAACCACCCGGTCCGATGTCACTCTTCCAGCCGGCAATTCCAGAATAAAAGGAGCAGACCGGATCAGATGTCATAAGACATTTGACCTTCCTAAGAACAGCAATATATAAAAAATATCGAAAAGTCTTTTTAACATGCATTTTAAATATTCACCAACAATGACTTTCAGATATTCATAACCTCTCTGTGCAGTTGTTTGTGTCATACATAATAAAACATACACATGTGGATTCAACTCTTCATAATGCTGCATATGGTCTTGTTTACTGCATATATATTTATAGTATTTACATTTCAGTATGAAAAATTAATGTTTATCAAATTCCATAAACATACATGATGCTTGGTCCCATCATATATGGGTCACAAAGGTCAACTGGGAAGTGGACCACCTTAACAAAACACACACATACCTTTAATAAATTAAAGAACCCATTTTATACATAAAATATCTCACTACAAATAGGTTAAATAATGTCAAATATGCCTATATATACAGGCCAAAAGTCAAAGATGGCTACGTGTGATGGCTAAAATGGTATAATATTCATAATTTAATGAATGCAGATATTTTTACCATCTTGAGATAAACACTGCCAAACATATTGTATTCAATTATTTATTCTATAGACCAAAAGCTACAATTAAAAGGGTTATCTGCATAATTTAAGTGTGTGGATATCTATTATACCTGATATTTACTTTAAATCGTGAAAATATGCAAATGCCGCAAACGTTGCCAAACTAACATTGTAGCAGCTGTTGCATTGGGTATTTTATCGTATATAATGAGTCTTGTAGGTGCAGTATACCCACAGTAAACACACAATATGGAACGCACTGCAGAAGCTACACATGATGTGGACACCAAAGGGGAAATCTAGTTGGTTGAAATTCAGGTTTTCATTTCCAGTGTTAATTAGCATAAATTATTACATCTCAGTGTTATCAGTAGCGCATCAATAACAACGCTCAACAACTGTGCCTTTTTTTTTTTACAGATAGACACAAACACATGCAAGCACACCAACACAATCACACTTTCACACGCACACACACAACGACATATGTTTAGAAACATTGTCAACAGGCTCAATATTTCACAGTTTGGTTGTCCATATTCCAACACAAAAACTGTGACAGTGGATTTGGGAAACGCTGCCTCTGAGCAGAATTTCTTTATATTTAGCAATATTTTTTATACAAACAGGGAAATCTCTCAAACTGTGAGAAAGCGTCTGGGTGTTAAAGCAAAAAAGTTGAGGAAGGAAAGAGCTAGGGAGAGAATAGGGAATAGAAAGAGACAAAGAGAGGGAAGACAGGGAGGGAATAGGTGTTATTTAAAATGAAGATGACACATGGGATAGTTTCCATTGCACCTGAGCAGGCTCTCTTGAGATGGGAGAGACTTAACATTTCAGTCTCATGTGAAACACAGACACACGGACGTATGCACACACACACACACACACACACACACACACACACACACACACACACACACACACACACACACACACACACACACACACACACACACACACACACACACACACACACACACACACACACACACACACACTCACATGAAAACTTCATTTGGCTCAGAAGAGACTGATATGAGGGTTTTCTCTTGAGGTGAAGATAATGGAAATAGAGTTCAGTCTTGAGCTGCACAATGATCAGGGGAACATTTACTCTACTGCAAATACTGCCACACACTTATTGGTGGCTAAGGAAAGTGTGTGTGTGCGCGTGTGTGTATGTGTGTGTGTGTGTGTGTGTGTGTGTGTGTGTGTGTGTGTGTAGGTGATTTAATTTTGACAACTGAAAACTCATTTCATCGTGGGAGCTTTTCAGCGCATGCGTTTGGCGCTTATATTATTATGAGTGTGTACGTGTGGGCAGCGCTACAGATTTAAAATTCATAGAAATCACCAAACCATTCTGTACCCATTTGCTTATTTATAAAGTCTATACATAAAACATGACTGACCCACTCTTTGATTTCTTTCCATTTCCCACATTTAATCTAAATTCCAAACCAAAAGTGTGACATCCACACAGATCTCTCTGTGTAAATAGAGATTTAAAACTATTATATTAACCCAACCAACATGAGCTGATGTTCCCTGATATCATCATGTGTATTTTGAGTTGATGTGTCCTTTGCAGTATTTGTCTAATTTGTGAGGCCCATCCACTAATTGAAAAAAACATTTTACAAATACCATGTATGTGCATTATCACTGCACGTCCAAAGGATTGTACACTTTTGGTCTTAGCTGTTTTCATACCTTTAACAGCCTTTTATTTCCAATTTAGGTAAATATAAATGCCAAAGCAGTTATATTTTGTAATATCTTAACTGTGGCAGCAGATCGGGGTCCAATATGTAGTCCCAAGTCTCAATAGAACAAGCTATCCCAGCATAATGTTAATGCCCATTGTTTATAATGAGGTATTAAACAATATTCAACCATCACATACAGGTGGCAGGTGTTAATATAATGTTAGCAATAAAGTGTTCATGTTTTAAGAGTCAACATCAACATATGGAAATATCAGGCTGGATTGTTAATGTATATAATCTTAGAAACACGCAGTTTAATTTCAGAAGCCCCTCTTGCCTCCTCCACTCTACCTGTGACCTCCCAGTTGCCGCGGTCACCTCCTCCGGCCCTGCATCCAGACACGCGCACGTTACCTCGTGTCCCTCGGCTCAGAGGAGCGCCTGCAGGTGAACTCAGAAGGGTATGTTCAGTGTATTTGGAAGTTTAAATAGTTTAACCTCGTGCAAATTCTCGACGTAGTTCAAACGTGGTGGCGTTGACCGTTGCAGTAGGAATGACGTCGACAAAGTCAGCCATGTTTGCGCCTTTTGGAGCTAACGTCAACGTTAGCTCGTTGCTTAATGGGTGTCGCATTTAATATCGTCCCCCTTTGCTGACTAACGTTACGTAACATTACTCTGCTATTGGTTAGATTACAGGTATACCAAGTTACAGGTTGCTATTAATATTGGGAAAGTTACAGGTTATTGCTGATAATGGGAAAGTTACAGGTTATTGCTGATAGTGGGAAAGTTACAGGTTATTGCCGATATTGGTAACGTTACAGGTTATTTTCGGACCGGCTAATCTTGCTCAATTAGGCTAGTTTAAAGTTAACAGTGGCAGAACGTTCTGAGTAAAACAGTAATAGTAGTAACGAGTACAGTTATAAATCCAATGTCCCACCGTACATCTAAATAGACTGTTTATGAATGATACACACAAAAGTAACACATCGCCATGATTGAGACGCTGGGCACACAAAGAAGCTAGACGCATGTTTCATTAATTAGCATTACAGGAAACAGGTGTTAAAACTAAAGTTGTTTTAATCGGGTCAAACATAATTTAACTGTACAATTGAATAAACATAACCTCCGGAATCCTGACATTAATACAAATACACATACACAGGAAAAGCTTGTTTTACCCAATTCAGTTCACCCAGTTATTGTATGGAATCAGTCCTAAAGTCCTAAAATGATGAAATTATTTGCCGTGTTGTTTAAAATTGATCTATTTCATGTTTTCTGAAGAAATGTTTATTGTAAGTTGCATGTTCCTGTTGCAGCATGGAAATGCATCATGCAATGTATGTCTGTAAACAATGTTAAGCGTGCTGAATATTTTATGTATTCTTGTGATTGTGTTACAGTTGGCCTTTTGACATAGTTTAAAGCTGTAACTCTCACATTGACTTTAAATATATTATTCTTTCTGCAGGCTATTTGAGAAGCTATTTGAAAATCATGGCGGCTCAGGAATCATTGACATCTCTCCTACGAAATACGAGGTAAAGTAAGGCAAGCTTGATTTGTTGCACATATGCTACCCAGGGAGATGCCCTCTGTTTTACATAATGAGGAAGACATTTAAAAAATATATATGACTGACACTTTTCTATCTGGCTTGTCTTGACCCTGTTTCACTTTAGGGATTTTTGTTTTGTTTTCAGGGGTGTACCTTATATCTCAATCCAACCAGTTTAGTTTAGTTGTGGCTGCCTGTTACTAAGGTTTCAGATGGGTGAGGTAAGGAGCCGGTTGGCGAGTGTGTCCAGTCCAAATTTGGCAGACACACGCTGTCAGTTCCTGTAGCTCTTTAATGAGAGTAACCATAGTTACAGGAGACAATCCAGCAGCTCATCTGGTTGTGACACATGTCAGACACATGATTTAAATCTGCTCTGGACCTTTGGTCTCTTGGTCATCATGTTTCTCTCATCTTGTTCTTTTCTTTTTACCACAAAATATCCCCAAAGAGTTTTCAGCTGAAAATATTAAAGATAAAAGAAGCAGTGTGTTCTCATGTGTGAGTCCAAAGGCTTTTCCTTCACACTTCTACTTACTACTCACTACATGCAGGGAAGAGAAAAGGGTTTATGAGGCAATGGGGAGCCTTGTAATGATACTTTGCTCTTGAGCCTCACCCTCTTTCCAACACAGCCAGAATCTGTTGCTATTTACTGATAGCAGCCATATTTAATTTGAAATATTATCTAAGTGTTTAGCTGGCGTTGTGATATTTCAATCATTGAGAGATTATGAAGGATTAGATGCTTAATTTAATGTGAAATCTTGTTTTTATGTTACTACTTTAGGAAGGATCTTCCTGCTTCCAGAGACGAGGAGGTTCTTCTTTCCGAAGGAGGTCGTGGACCCAGAATTGAAAAGAGTACTCTTAACCAAAAACAAAAAAATCCACTTGGACCTGGAGACGCCTGTTTGGGAGATGAGGTAGATAAATAGAAAGAGGCAACGGTAGGGTGCTCCATGTTTTTGGTGATGTTGCTTAGCAAAGACCAAATGTCAAATGTAATGGGTTCTTGTCCAGGCTATTTAATCCCAAAAGAAGAGATCACCAGCTGGCAACCTCAGACTCCAGTTGTCAATTTCCTGGTGGGGGAAAATTTGATATGAAACCATTATGCAATTATTTGCTGTCATGTTGTTATCTTCACAGACAACCTGAAATGTTGTGGGAATACAGGACTTTAATGTCCAAATCTGCCATGAAAGTCTCAACATCTGTGATAGTTAACCCCGTGCCATGTTTAATAGTTGAACTCAAATCATCTGCAGTCACTTATTTAACTAAACTATGAACAGGAATACATTTTTAACATGAATCTCACTTTTAGATGCTGCGTCTCGTCTGTCCACATGTGCGGACAATGTCCTGACCATTACACGCTGGGGCAATAGAGAAGTTAGTTCATCGTTGGTCAGAATCAGAATTTTCTTCATTTTCTTTCAGGATGAATACTCTGATGATTACGACGATGCCCTATCTCCCCAAGACCCGTCGCCTGCTGCAAGCGTAGTCTGGGATGAAGCGCTTATCCCGGACCAGATCAAGGACCTCAAGAATCCAGGCCAGACTGACGGTGCAGTAGTGGCCGTTTCATTGTGGGACGTCAGCAGTTGTTATCTAATCCTAATCTGTCTCTCCGTTGCATATAACATCCAAGCTGTTGTCTCTGGTGTAGCCTCCAGGGCAGTGAGGAACTGCTCCTCCCTCACAGCCACAGTAAAACTAACAAGCAGCCTGTCCTCAGGACTATTGCTCTGGAACCAGTTGTGACTTGTTTTGGTCGAGGCTCTTCTTTGTCCTCAATTCAGGACCGCAGAGTCATTACACAGCTTATAACATAGACTTAGAATCTTTACAAACGTGGACATCTCATGCTCCCACTACTAAGAGAAGCTCTTGTGGTCCAGTGGAGTCTAAAAGCACTTGTTTTGAGACGCTGTGGACTAAAGTGTTTTTTAAAAAGATTTACAATTCCAGTCCTTGTAGCTAGATTTTGTTGTGAGTGTGTCTGCTTCATTCATGATACTGGGCCAGACTCACTGCTACTTTTCCAGAGAAAAATACAAGTTGGATCATAAAGCAGAAAATGACATGGAAAATAAATACAATTCTGTTATTGCATCTATGATAGTATAACTTGACATATACAATATTTTAACAGTGCAAAGCAACAGCCTATAATACATCTTATTTATTTTTTAAATCTGTACCACTTAATATCCTTAGACAAAACCAAAACATGTCCATAAATACATTCCATCGCTTCCTTATACATCGCTGTCTTTCTGGTTGTATTTATGTCTTTCAGTTTGGAGATCTGACTGGCACAAGGATTACATGGCAGCAATAAGCAGTTTGAAGTTTGACAGCCTCCTGAAGACGCGTCCTGATCTCTACGGCTGCAAGAGCCACATGGCAGCATTTGTCTTGATAAGAGGTATGCACCGCAGGAATGTTATATCATACATACATACATACACACACACAGTATATATATGTATGTGTAATACCGTTTTTAGATGTATTAATATCTTTATTTTTTTTAAATACCTAAAGTATGGCACAAACATTATTTCTTTATGTAAGATTTGATTGGCTGTATAAACAAATCTCCATCTACATTGAAGAATGTGGAATGTTTTTTTTTGTATGACTATGGGTCAGGAGGTAGCAAGTCCATCTTTCAATCAGGGGGTTGGTGGTTCAATCGCCACCCTAGTCGATGTGTCCTTGAGCAAGACGCGTAACCCTGAATTGCTCCCTGTGACAGTGTCTATGGTGTCTGAATGTAACAGGATTGTAAGTCGCTTTGGATAAAAGCGTCAGCTAAAATGACATGTAATGTATAACGTAGGACTTTAGGATAATTTACCGTATTGTAGAGACATTTCTGTTCATGTTCATCTACTATCGGAACGTTGCTTCGTGCTCAGAATAGTAACATCACGGCATTTATCACCATGCTTGCCTGTGCCAACCACGGTTTTGACATTTTAATGCCAGAGAGCTGTTACATCTTCCTTTTCCTTCGTCGACGTCTGATCGGCGGAGGCATTTCACTCCCGCTTGCTTCTTTTATATTCAATCGAAGCTTTTCAAATGTACCGTCAGACATTTGTCATCGCCTTTTCACCTCATCGTCAAATGCCCTTCACGCATCTTTCCCCTCCAGAAGTGCTGCACACAGCGGGTGGTCCGTGTGAGCGTTACCAGGTGGTGGCTTTGGGAGCCGGCCGTTCGTGCTGCAGGAAGTGGCTTTGCTACAATGGAACGATGGTCCATGACTGCCATGCCATCGTCATTGCCAGACGGGCTCTCAAAAGGTACAACACTGCTGATGTGACTGTCAACGAGGGCGCCGCAACATATTAATATCATAAATACTAATAAAATGAATAGATATTGCTTTTTCTTCCTTTATTATTGGGAATGAAGTCCTGGCGTTCCTTTCCCCCTCTTGTTGGAGCGGGCGGCTGGACCACGCTGTCTGTCTGGAGCCTTTGATGGTGCATCCAACGTGTGTAACTGGTATTCTCTGGCTTCTGTTCAGGTTTCTGTACAAACAGCTTCTGCTGTTCTTTGATGCCGATCCAATGGCCAAGCAGAACTGTGTTTACGAGAGCAGCGCCGACGGCCACCAGCTCCAGCTCAAAGCCAAGACCCGTCTGCATCTCTACACCAACCGACGTCCTAAAGGAGCAGAAAAGAACTTCTTCTTCAAGTACGGTTATGCACGTTCTTTGTGCTTTATCCTACAAACGTTGTGAAACACGTCATCGTTGTTAGCCTTTTAATAAATGTCCTGAAGATAAACATACGTTCTGCCCTCTTTAGGGACCCTGTGAATATCTCAACCGCTACGCAGCTGCAGTATCATGCCAAGGGCCTGCTGGTCCCGGCAAAGAACCTTGACCCGAGTGTGTGGGGGGCCAACGTCTGCTGCATGTCCGCGAGTGACAAATTGTGCCGCTGGACTGTCACTGGGGTGCAGGGTGCATTACTGAGCCACTTCCTCCAGCCGCTCTACATCAGCAGCATGGTGCTAGGTAACGAGCCCGAACGGCGCTAAACACGATCTCCACGCGGCGCTCGGCACGGCGGCTAACGGTGGTAACAGTGTTTACCTGAGGGGGAACCGGAGGAAGGGGACTAGGGGACCGCCATGAGGGGCTCTCTCGCATGCATGAAACGGCATGCAGGGCCGGCCTGGCTTTGTCCTTAAAGCACAGAGACGCTCGCATTACAACACACACAGAAGGAGAGTGATTTTTTTTTTTTTTCTTATTCAAGTGATTTCATTTATAGGCAGGATGACATAACTCCACTCTATCTTAACGTTACAAATAGTCTTTGGATGCTATCTTGATACTCTAAATATCGTATAGAGAGCCTACAAAGCCAATATTCTATAATTTAGTAAACACACTTATTATCTTTGTTAGAGTTCTTGAAGAAGACTCTGGCGTGCTGAAAGTGAAGTTGCAGCCGGCAGCTTTCTGCTCTGGGCTAAGTCATTGTTCAGAAAGTACCTCATGGAAGTTTCCCCCGTGCGATACCACGGAGGTGTTGGTGACCTAAGGAGGCGCCGGTTGACGGGTTTCTATTTCCTTTGGACCAA
>CM070088.1:7498495-7613495 GCA_036178185.1 Liparis tanakae | reverse complement strand
AGTACAATGTATATGTTAATGTGGCTTTTTTCTTTTTCTTTTCAAGATTTCATGACTTGGGATTTGCATGTCTGCGTGTGTCTGTATGCAAATGCCCGTGTCTGGTCTCGTGTGCTTTATCTTTGTTCCTGCTGGCCGAGCAAGTGGTTCTCCCATCCAGGTGTCGGGGTCACCTCCCTCTGGGGAGGCGGAGCTTCTGGACCCGAGGATCTCCTCTGGGCACGAGGGAGAGCCAGGGAATTCACAAAAAGGCCTAAAAGATAATTGAACGCGCGGAAACAATTTAGATGCGGAAAAACAGACGTTTTCTCATGTGTGTGTGGTTTGAACATTCGAGACTTGGAGTTTGACTTAAATTGAGCCGTGGGATGGTGAAGGAAACCTTTAAGAAATAACAATGATCTCCTTTCAGGCTCGATTACCGAGGCTTTCGTGTAATTATTTAACGCCAGTGCGGTCTCATTAATAAATGCAGTGACCTTCACAGGGACTCTGGCAGCCGAGGGACCGTTATGTCTGACTGAAACTGTGATCCTCATTATTTCATGTGAATCTTAACGAGAGGGTTTCTAAGATTTGATTGAAACCGTGAAGAGACGAGACCCAACCCGTCGCTGTCTGTCCTAAAACATTTATCCTTCAATGATGTGTCGCTGCGGAACTTTCTATCATTGTTTCTCATCTTTTTGACGTGTCAGGGTGCTAAAATGACACCAGTGTTGCTAAGCAGATGGTTATGAATAACATAAGCATGTGTGTGCCGTACCCAGGTCTGGCCTCTTGCAGGATGAGTTCCTCTGGCTGGAGTCGGAGGAAGCAGAGGTGCTGGCTGTGGAGCTGGACTTGACGGAGCACACCGAGGGTACCAGTGCTCTGGGAGGATTGCATTTGGGTTTGGCTGTAAATCCAATGGATGCGGAGTTGCTCCACTCTGGACAACAACACCAAAAACACATAAATCAAGCCCAGAGTTGGCGGCGTTGTGATTGATTAATCTCGCGAGGGTAATTCTGCTTTCACAAACGGTGATTACGACATATATCTTCCGAGTCCACATAAAAGTAGCTTGGCTTTATTAAATCGCGCCCTGCAACGTGTGGGCTGCCGTACCAGAGTACTCGTCACGTCGGAAACGTCCAAAGCAAAGGTGAATCCTCCACTGCTTACGCACGTTCTCCTTCATCAGACAGTGGAAGAGGAAGATGAAAAGTCCTGCAATGCAAAACAAGCGTGTGACATGAGCTGATGAGCTTTGGAGAACAAAGATCGGACGTGGATTTGTTTTGTGTTTTGTCCCTCAGCAGTTATTTCTAAAGTCCACTTGAGCAAGGCACGTCCCAGAAGTAACGACTGGCGGCTTTGTGTTGCCTCACTCAGAGATAACGCAATACAACAGACGAGTTGAGGTAAAGGTGGCAGAGAAATAGTTGCATCACTCAGCCCGATTCCCTTTTTTTTAAATCTCATTTCTTTTGAAGTGTGAACGTGAGGTGGACTGTTGAGGAAAGCCGCTCTGCTTGCATGTTTCGATCTACATCATGCAGCTTAGCTTTCGGTGAACATATCTGAGCCAGAAAGCAACTCCAACCTTGCAGGGTGTTGAGTCCAGCGAAGAGGTAGAGCAGGACTATTCTGCCCGGCCCGAAGGTGAAGAAGCCGACCGCCCATGTTAGTCCCAGCAACAAGGTGAGGCTGGCCACGCCCTTCAGGTCCTGCATGAGGCCGCTGCGGGTCCCAGCCGGGCTGTTGTCTCGCATGTGGCGGATCTGGATCAGTACCACCACAAAAACCTGAAAGAAGATTAAAAACGAGGGCTTGGAGCAGTTCAATTACATGGAGACAATCATGTAATTAAAGATAAGCTTGCAAGTGGCCTTGATTGAGAGGTTTGATGGAGGATTGTTGAGAATTGTTCATACGGAGTCATGCCAGGCTACTTCGGCTGCAAGGTCTGATCTTGAGATTCAATGTTAAGTATACAACAACAAAAATAATAGTATATACACTGTTGAATCAAAAGTAAGCGCCGTCTTATTGTATATAGATTCCGTCTAAAAAGAAAGATAATACTGATGTATCTACCAGTTAAATGGTACATGGCTTAGTTTTTAAGTCATTTAAACCGTGAAATTGAATTAAAAGGTTGAAATGATTTACCGCAATGTTGAAGAGAAAGACCAGCGCCGCGTAGGCAACGACGGACACGTAGAACGTCACATCGTCCTGAAGCCAACAGCTGAGGGAGCAACGGTGTGAATGAGAAGAGCGATAATAAGCAGTAAGTGGGACTTTAAACTTTTCACTACCACATACATTTTTTTTTCCTGACATATGACTTTCAGTGTGACACTTCTACATGAGAGAGCAAATTGATCTATCAGCTGAAAACATGAACAATCATGTGTGTAATGTAGTATTTTACATGTAAATGTTATATATACTCAAGATTTGGAGCGCTGGTTGAAACCTGTGTCTTCAAATCAGCCTCACGATAATGGGATATGAAAACGAGACAAAGCGAATCTCACAAGTTGTCCGAGTCGTCCAGAGGCTCCAGGCTCAGCTGGGCGCCGGCGTGCAGACGACTGCCGTAGGCCTCTCTGTCCACGATGAGCACGAGGGCGCAGATCACCAGGGGGATCCCTGGAGGAAGAGTTGAACACACGTTCACAGCAGATAGTGATCGAGACGGGTTTATAGTTATTGAATTACACGTTGGAAACATCGAGTCAAAAGCAATGTCCTGTTAGAAGAGTTTGGATATGCGTAATGTGTAATAACCCAACACTACCTCACTACACTTATCTTTCTGCCTTGTGTATACTTTCTTAAGTCACTTTCTTAAACTTCTTAGACTGTTGCACTGTTTTGCACTGTTTGTTGTAATGTATATTTTGTGTAAGCACACTAAGTCTGAGTCACTTCAAGTCAAATTTCTTGTTTGTGCGACTTGGGTTTGTACGGTCATGGAAAACCTGGAAAAGTCATGGAATTTTAAAATGGTAATTTCCAGGCCTGGAAAAGTCCTGGAAAAAACTTAAATCGTAAAAGTTTTGGAAAAGTCATGGAAATCTGTTATAATCACATGTTCATTTATGCTGAGATTGAAATAATTCATATGTTTTTTAAAGAAATATATATCAAAATATAAGCCGGCTTACGCTCTCAATACGCAACATGTTCTAAATTATTCATGTTTATACAGAGATTTCAGTTTGTTCATGTAAATTTGTTTTAAAGTCATGGAAAAGTCATGAAAAAATGTGTAAGAACCCCGTGGCCAATAAATCTGATTATTATCTACAATGTGACATTATTACTAGCTATAATTTAAAACTATCTTAAACTGTACATATTAGCACTTTTATTGTTCATGTACATATTACCATCTTCTGTATAGTATATTCTTTTATATGTTGTATTTTCTCTCTTATTCTAAACTTGACACAGAGAGCCCTGCACTAGCTTTCCAAAGGAAGTCGAGGCACAAAAGCCCAAATGAAAGTGTCTCCAGCTCAGGACTAACCCCATCCCAGCGCACAGAACTTGAGGATGTAAGAGGGCACGTAGACGTTGAAGACTTTGACGAGGGCAAAGTACATGTTGACGGCCTCTAAGCCCATCCAGGTGAACGACGCCAGGAGGAAGTAGTGCAGCATGGAGGCTACGGTCACACAGAGGCCGTACACGCCCCAGGAGGACATCCAGGAGTTGACCAGGAACACCAGGTTCAAGCCCAGCAGGGCCAGGGAGAGGTTGATGAGGATCTGAGACGGGTAGTCCCGACGAAGCTTCCTGAGCAGGAGACGGGGACCAAGCAGAGCGTTCATGTGGTTGTATTCAATTAAAGCGACACTATGTAACAATTCCTACCTTAAAATAACAGCTTGAAAAAAATGGTGCCGCTACAATGACTTTTAATATGGAGATTTGCGTCTCTCCTCCACTGCCATAGGGGGTCTGTGGGCTAAAAACCCGACTATGTAAGATTTTGTAGCCCGGCGGCTCGTACTACAACCTGCTTTCTGGCAGTGATTACGTAATGTCACATAGTGCCAGTCCACGCTCGCAGGTGACTTTTTATTTGCTCCGCTACGTACAAAGATGTCTTAAAGAAAGGGACCTGACATTACTCCTGCTGTCATCTGGAGGATAGAGAAAGTTACAGGGGGGCGGGCGGAGATTTTTTTTTTTACTCAAACTCAAAAGAACCATATGCGTCACCGGAAGAGCCATATATGGCTCGAGAGCCAGAGGTTCACGACACCTGATCTGTCATAACTGGGTATTTACGACACTGAAGTAAACGTTAAATACCTGAAGGGGGCGCTACAAGGGGAAAACTACATAGTGGGGCTTTAAATGGTCGTTGTTATCCACTGAAGGAAAGGTGTCAGTCTGGAGCGAATGTGTCTGCCTTCGTGTTGACGCGACCTTGAATACCTTTCGATTGGTTATCAGTCTGCACGTAAACAAGTGGGACACGTGTGTAATGTATAACGACTCGGTGGTCGGAGTCTCACTCGAAGGCGGTGTAAGTGAGGACGGTGATTCCCAAAAACACAGATGAGACTCCACACCCGGCGTAGGTGATGATGGTCAGGATCTGCTCGTTAGCCGCGTCCAGCTGAGTCCTGGAGACATCCTAGACACGCACGAAGAACAGGTGTACTTATTCCACAATGTGCCACAAATAACTCTCACAGGCACAGTAGCACAGGAATAACTGCTCCTGAGCTTACACAAGGATGGCACTTAAATAACAAGCTGACGTGTGTGTGTGTGTGTGTGTGTGTGTGTGTGTGTGTGTGTGTGTGTGTGTGTGTATGTGTGTGTGTGTGTGTGTGTGTGAACTACATGCAAGGTGCCAATTTCAGTAACAGGAGTTGTTAACCGTGATATTTTTGAACATGTTACAAAATGCAAATCTGTTGAAAATGATATTGCTGTTAGATGTCATTATTTCTTAGCTGTAGCAGGTTTGAATATTTGATATCACCAAACTCAGAATTGGGCATAATTTTAAAGTAATTTGGCTTCTACCGTTTGTCAAAATACTAGAGAAAAGGGAGTATACATCTCACAAATCAAGAATAATAAATTGGGTCAGACTTCCCTTGAAAGGAGTTAATACATGTTGTGCTATGATCTCCCTCTGCTGGTACATTTGAGTTGAACCACTTCCCCTTGGCCAGTGCCACTCACTGCAGTCTCTCTCGTGGTCACAGAAATACTCAAATACAGACCAGAAGAACTCCAAAATGCGTGAGGTGGTCACACAGACACGTGGTGTAGTCCGAGCTGCTGTTGTACGTCCTGCAGCCGTGGTCGTCCCAGCCTCCCTGTCCGTCTGGGGGGGGGCAGACGTTTAGTATCACACAGCTCATCACGGAAGTGATCATGGAGAGCAGGACCTACTGTTTTTATTGAAGTTCCAGTACACGCACTGCACCTTCTTCTGAAGCTTCAACACAGATGAAAATGAAAAAAGCTGTTGATCAAACTTCATTCATTCATCAAAGGAGCAGCAGCAGTGACTCTCAGCTCCTTCTGCAGGTAGCCATGTTTTGAAAGCAGAGCGCAGCCTACTGTGTTGGGTGTAAGATGGTGGAGCGTGACTTTGACGTCTTCATCCAGGTCTTGGATGGGAGAGCTGGCGTTGGTCACACTGGCTGACACCACAAAGGTGTTCAGGCGCTGCTGCCCCTTTTGGCTGCTCTGGAAATCATAACACAAGAAAAATATAACAGTGATATAAATAATAAATCATAATATTTCAAATTAATATTCATATTGCATGTACCTGGAAGAGCATTGGGATGCCGAAGAACTGAAACTTGACCCTCGGCGTGCTCCGGTTGCCCTGGGGGAAGCTGTGCTGCAGGGCGGAGGGCAGCGAGATGAACGCCACCGTCCCGTTGAAGGGAAACTTGTTGATGAATATCTACAACATGAGGAGGAAGGCATTCATTCCCTTTTATTATTAAACTGTCGTCTGCATCCACTGACATTACCAGTGAATGTGACAGACGACAGTGTTAGTTGCTGTTGTTGTTGTTGTTGCCGTTGTTATTGTTGATAGATAGATATATAGTTTATTAATCCCCAAGGGGAAAATTGTCGTAACAGTAGCACCAATAAACTAAACACACAAGAATAAAATATAAAATATAAAAAACAGTGACTGTGCAAAGTATACAAAGTGAAATATAAAATAAAAAATAAAAAATATATGTATATATCTAAATATATATATATATATATATATATATATATATATATATATATATATACACACACAACATATATGCATACACAAATATAATACTAATGGCAATGACTGCAGTGTAAATTAAATTAGATATAAAATGTAATATAGACAGTGTGCAAAATGCAAAGTGTGTGTATGTGTGTAGTTTAAATGAAATGTGTGAAGTGCAGATCGACATAGTGTAAATATGAATGTGTACAGTGATAATTATTATGTAATTATTAGTCATTGTTGTTAATATAGTTGTTGTGACGTCACTAACCTCAGGCTTTGTGCCTACGCGGTCAGATGACACTCCGAACGTCAAACTGCTGAACTGCCCGGGATCGACGTCCACCACCGACAGAGCAATGGCAGAAGCCACCAGGGTGAAGGAGCCGTGGTGGAAGCCCATCATCGTGTCCCCTACCGCATCGGTTATATTGAGGATCCTGGAGGGGACGGCAGAGGAGGGTGAACGGACGATGAACGGGGAAGACGAAGGTCCTCCGGTTGCCGTCCTTACATGTTGGTGAAGGGCAGCAGGTCGCTGTCAGACTCCAGGATGTCAGAGATGGCCTCGATGAGAGCTTGACTCAGGTTGAGTGTGAGCTGACTTTGGTTGACGACGTCCTGCAGCTTGTTGAGGACGGTCAGCAGCTCCTGGTAGTTGAGTGTGGAGTGGTTTCCCAGTAAATCCTCAATCATATCCACCACGTCCTCTGCATTGCCTGATGATTAATGATACAACTGGTTGTATGTTTGTTATTTACATCATGGAATAAGTCCTGACCACTGATTTGTCGTTATGGGAATGTTAAATGTGCAAAACAGGTATCGACTAGGAAACGCTGTAACATACAGTGGCTGGCATACTATACTTATACTATACTGTCTATATTTAATTTAATTTGACACTGCTGTATTTGCATATATGTTGTGTGTGTATATATATATATATATATATATATATATATATATATATATATATATATATATATACACACATATTTATTTTATTTTATTTCATTTTGTATTTCATATTTCACTTTGTATACTTTATGCACAGTCACTGTTTCTGTCTTTATTTCTTGTATTTATATTTTATTCTTGTGTTTTTAGTTTATTGGTGCTACTGTGTCGACAAATTTCCCCTTGGGGATTCATAAAGTATATACCTATCTATCATCTATACATCAGGGAAGTAATTGTGTATTTGGGGTATTTCTTATCATTAAACCCATGAAAGACTGAGCGGGAAAGTAAAAGGTGTGAAACAGACCAGCAGTGACTTGGACATGATCCAAATCAGGGATGGTTTCCACCACCAGGAGGCAGTCTTCCAGGTGTGCAGCCATCCAGTGGGTGCTGAGGCACAGTTTACTGTCAGGGAAACAGGCGGCGAGAAGACAGGGAGAGGTTTTGCAAAATGTTTATTTTTCCTCATCTTGTGTTTATCTTACAAGCGATCCACTGATATATTTTATTTTGATGGTATGTTTCTGCAATCTATGCTTCCCCAAGTTTTGCTTTTGCAGCACATGCATCCCGAAGACACCCGAGATGTGTTTTGATCCAGATCCCTCCTCAATTGACTCCAATCATTAATGACACCCACCTCCCGATTAATGATTTGACCGCACAGCCTTCTACAGGCCGTGAGCAGCCATCAGACGACAGCGTCACTTTGTGTCAACACAGAGTCCTGCACACAGTGGCAGAGCCACAGCCTCCGAATATAGACCAACGGATGGAATCAATAGCCAAATAGGTCTGTATTTATTCATGTGTTCATTTTAGGTTGCCAGTGTCGACCAGCTAGATACACGCACGTATGCAGGTGATGAGGTCAGTGATAATAGGGAGCCACAATGACAGGATGCAATCAATATGCATGTTAACATACGGGAGAGCTAGGAAAAAAGATCTGTCAACATCAGAAAATGTCAATTTAGCTGCGTTTTTAATATGCGTTTATGAATGTGGTGAGCTTCCTCGGGTAGGAGGCAAGTACAAAAAAGAGAAGAGTAATCAGAGACAACAAAAAAAACTTGGGGCGAAACATCAGTGTTAAATGTAGACTACTCTTGCTCATAGATTTTGAAATTAAATACAATGTTGAACAGGAAACTGTAAAGAGGAATGCAATGACATTTTTATGTTTACAATATTTTGTCTTTTTGTTATTTTATTATATTTTTTTTATATATTTGATACACTATTAGAGTTAATTTACTAAGATCGCAGATATTTTAAAATGCTTCTATTTGAACAGGAAATTGTAAAGAGGAATGCAATGACATTTTTTTTTTTACAATATTTTGTCTTTTTGTTATTTTATTATAATCTTTTTAGACATTTGATGCACTATTAGAGTTACTTAACTATATTAAAAATGCAATAATGTATTTGCTTCTTTTGTCTCATCAAAGCAAAATACATTCAACACAGTAAAGTAGAATTTCTTCACATTTGAAGAGTAATACTTGGAACAATAACCATGTATTACAAGGAAGTAGCACTGTATTCACACACCCTGGACTGTTGGTCTTATTTGGTTTTCTCACCACCCGAAGACATCCCAGTCAGGTATACTAGTGGTGGATGTAACAGTGTACACTTTGTCCGTGTGAATGTGTGGAGCACTTGTAGCTATAAATAAGCAAGCAGTTATCAAAAAGAAGAAACAAACTGTCCTTGTGCTCACCAGAGCCGGGTGGCGGAGCGCTGAGGGTTTTTCGGGCATGGCTGAGTTGAATTTGTTCCTCCTGAAGTGTCTTGCCACTCAAACAGTCCTTTGCGTGTGTGCTGGGTTGATGCGTTGCACTTTAATATCACTAAAACAGGGTGAGAGGATGTAGAAATAGAGACGAATAACCTGATTTTTGTCATCACTTATTAATATCAGTTGTTTTACATTTTTATACTGTGAAATCTTGCAATGTATTTGAACCTCCCTCACATATTCGGTGTATCTCTATGTCCTCAGTTGCTATGGAGATGGATCCATTGTTATAAGGCGTCAGCAGTCGGTCTCGTATCTGCTCTTCCATTTCCTGAGTGTCTGACAGCGACGTCATGACCCGGACCTGGAAAACACAGCTCTCTCTGCAGTGAGAGGGTTAGTTATGGGCTGCCACAAGCTCCATATGAGCTGCTCATGGTATAACCTTTCAGGCAATAGATGCGTTGTAGTGATATTGTAAGAGCCACAAGTTTATTATTTGATAAATCAGAATTTCAGGAAAGTTTATTATTTACTTTCTGAATTACGGAATAATTTATGTTAATGACAGACGCTCCCTGGACGGAGATTGAATGATGTCATGAAATTGTGTCGAGCTACATGATCCATACCTTGAAACTGTGGACATGAACACCTGGAAAAAATACAAAATATTGACATAGCTTCATAGCTGGAGGGAAATATTAAACACATTCAAGAGTTAGACCAATAAAACAAACCAAATGTTAGATCTGCCTATTGAAATATATGCAGTTGATACTAATTTTGAATATAGTATTCAACAATTTAACTTCCAAACATTTGCTGAAGATTGCAGGTTTTACTGGAAATGCTTTTACACCTGACTCTTAAATCCTCTGCAAAACACTGATTAGCTTTTTTACAAAAACGTTTTTATATTGAAGAAATAGTTCTTAATCCTTGAGAAAAAGAAGAAAAAAAACACTTATGTGTTCCTCTGCAGACAATTATATGAGTGAATGTAAACGGCTCTCATCTCTGTACATTAGCTGTGGAGCTACAGCCAGGGAGATAATTAGCTTAGCTTAGCATAAAGACTGGAAGCAGAGGAAACTGCTAGCCTGCTAACACCAACATTGTAAAGTTGGTCTTGCACTGCAGCACCATTTCACAGCGCTAAGAGTTTTATAATCACACTGCAGTTGTGAACATTGTATATATTCCAAGTTTAATCTGTGTCGTCAAAGCTTTTCCCGATGTTTACTTACTCCGTCAGATGGAGAGAGGTTTGGTTTAGAATGACGTCTGGAAGAGAGATCAGTCACATTGTAATTGTTCACGTTGAAATCCGACTGTGTGATATTTCTGGGAAAGGATGGTGCGTTGAAGGTGTGGCAGCTCCATCACAAACTGCACCTTCGAGCTTTGGGGAGCAGCTGGAGGTCAAGCACCACCATCACGTCGTCAGGTAGACTGGAGTTGAGCTGCGGAGGATCAGAAGACAAATATTAGTTATGATCCTAAAAGTTAACTCTCCTGTGACCTTCAAATGTTCTAACATCATTTACCCTCGGGGTCAATTTGACCCCAGCAATTAAAACTTCCAGAAAATGATTAGAATTAATATTGTTTCCCAAGTGTAAGTGTGAGGTACTTTATGTTTGTTTGTTGACTCCCTAAATAGACCTTTAAATAAATAAAAAAGTTGATATTTCTTATATGTTTTAAACTGTGAAAATCATTTGTGGGTAAAATTGTACAGGACATTGAAAACATATCATCATGTGAATTTTATGTTTTCCCAGTTGTCCACAATAAATTAGGAAAAGTCACGAAATATGAAGCAAAAAAAAGGATGTCAATCATTTTTTTAGAGACGTTAAATATTGAATGGGGTCAAATTGACCCCAAAGGTCACAGGAGGGTTAATGAGCTATTCTGCTCTGTCAGACATACCCAGGTGGAAATAATCTGTCCTGGGTCAGAGTCTCCCATTATGGAAACATTCACCTTCACCTCAAAAAACAGCTCTGCAGAGAAAATCCAGACACAATTACATAAAATCCTCTAATAATCCAAGCAGAAATGTGATGGAGAGCATTTCTGTGACCGCAGAGGACCAGACTGACCGGAGATATTTGCAGGGTTTGTCGTCACGGTGGTGGCTAAGGCCGTATCGGTAGAAGCACTTATGACGCTGCTAGTGGAGGTGATGGATGCTGTGGTTTTAAATGCGGTGGTTGCGACTCCAACCACATCAGTTGGACTGACGGTGACGTCGGAGAAACTTTCTAAAAATCGTTGTGAAACCTCAATGAGTTTTTCCACAAACCAACACGCAGACAGTGAGACGTGAAGACTGTTTCCTACCAACAGATGTGATGCGGATGCTCTCTGCATCCGCCTGCAGCTGAAACCGACCACTGGTGTGATGGTAGATGTTACTAAGGTTCATGCACATCTCTTTTTGCACAAGTGCCACATCCACCCTGGGAATAACGTTCACATGAAC
This sequence comes from Liparis tanakae, assembly GCA_036178185.1. Taxonomy (NCBI): domain Eukaryota; kingdom Metazoa; phylum Chordata; class Actinopteri; order Perciformes; family Liparidae; genus Liparis; species Liparis tanakae. The sequence goes on along the minus strand of CM070088.1, from coordinate 7,602,026 downwards.
CAGGCAGTCAAACCTACAGGGGAGAGTCAGTGATGTTACTGTCCGCTGCTGCACTGGTTTAGTCATATTTGGGCTGGTATCCCTTTAAAATATATGTTGAGGCCTTCGTGTGGACATGATTCATGACCAGTTAAATCAATTGCTTACATACATTTTTTTTTTGTGATCAGCCGTCCTCTTCTTTAGATTACTTTTTGAATTACTATAGAATCAGTGCATCTCAGAAGAGTTATGAGATTATAAATGGGATGAATTTAAAGCTCCGGCAATGTAGATTAATGCCAAAAAAACAACGTTTTTACCAATAAACATTTGCATATAGATACATTTTATAATGACAGGAATATATCATTTAAGATTGATCCCGCAATCTCGAGTTAACCGTCTCATTGCCAAGCCAGAATCAGATGTTATTGTATTTAGAAAAACTGAAATCAAGTACAATAGTAAACCGTGTTAAACCTGAACAATGTTACCTCTTAATAGTCCGGTGCACCTGAAGAGTAAAAAGAGAAATACTGGATTTATTTTTAGGTTAACACCAACATCAATGTTGGAGTGAAACACATCCGATATCAATATGTTGGCTGACATTAGTTGACAAACTATTGTATAAGACTATATTGCACAGACTATTACTTTACTGCAATTTCTTATAACTCATCTTGTAATATGTATTGTGCACGTTCCGGCTCTCACGTACTTACCAGCCGGTCTTCATGAGACGCTTTTACAAGGCGGTCTTCTTCTCTGGATCTGCGTAAGAGGTCAGAGAAACTCAGTCTTCCTGTGACTCATTAGTTCTGCTTTTCCGTTAAATAATATAAAATATTGATCGATGTGACATTTACTGATATTTTATTGCAAACTACATGGAGTCCAAGTCCGTGTTATAAAGCTTGATCTTTCCTCACCTGGTTACTTCAAACACAGACACTCTGTTCAAATAGATGCTGTGGTGCAGGACGGCTCTGAGCTGCAGGGACAACAAACAGCACAGAGCAGTTAACGCCAAAGTGATTTACGGTGAGCACAATAACACCGTATACGATTATCTTTACGGCCACACAGGGTGACAGTAAGAGAAACAAACATGTCAGTGTTTCAATGTTTCAGTAAAAATGTATATAACATTTTTGGGTCAGTTTCTACTAATAAATAGGCAATATCTGTGGATTAAAAACATATTATATATGTGTTTATTTGCTTCTTTTACCCATTCATGTGCAATGTCTCTGGCCGTGTAGATCTCGGTGTCGTTCCCATCGGAACGGATGATGTCGAACATCAGTGTCACTTCGTAAAAGGGCCATTCTGCCAAAGCGCCAAAGGAAACATAAGGACGTGTTCACGGGCACAGAAACAAGTAAAGGACATCAAAACACTTGCAACATGTCGTTTCTTGTTCATAAACTAAACTGACAAAGCAAAATCAGGTCTCAATTGTAAAAATAGAAGTGCATGAATCAATTAATATTGATACTGAAACAGTTTTTATTGTTAGAATGATCTGCAGACTATTATTATTATTATTATTATTATTATTATTATCATTATTGTTATTATTACTATTATTATTATTATCATTATTATTATTGTCAAGGGCATTCCCTTAATACAAAGCTCTATATTTAAATATGTCTGATATGCTTAATATAAATAAATGTGGTTCTTCCATGTTTTGATTGAAGTAGATTCCCTTCATGTGGTGCAGGTAGGTGATGTCATGATATTTGCTCCCACAGATCGTATTACTCTCACAACGTGAACATTAAAACTCGACCAGTTCTCTGCTTCTCCTGAGCCGGTACGTCAGGATCGGTGACATGTTGACCTTTTGTTGACAACACAAAGTTTTAAGGCGAACAGCCGGCTCCAGCTTTACAAAAAAGAGAATAACAACCTCTGATATCTGTATGATTAATGCTCCTGATCGTCATGTTATTGATCACAGAATGCTTTCTATATTTACTTAACATGACAAAGAGGCAGGGGGTCAATATTTATTCTGAGGGCTGAGGACACACAGAAAACCACAGACGGCCGCGGAGGCGACCATTACGGCTGGAAAAGGCTGTAAAACACTCGATGAAGCGGACGGACCATTTAGGCCTGAGGGTGAATTACTGACCGGTGAATCAACACTGTGGGGAAAGGAGAACATATTGAACGTGTAGCGACGTGCAGCTGCTGAGTTAAATGTAGGGTTGATCTATTTTTGATAGAAAGTGTATAATTAATCAGAGAGATCATATCGCTGTTATCGTTTTCCATCGGCTCACCACACTGCAGGCCGGGGTCAGGGAGCGGAGCGCAGGTGTGGCTGTCCCAGTAGTTCCTCTCCCACTTCACCAGGTCCCCCTCTGAACAATTCAGTGATGTCACTTCCTGTTTGCTCCGTTCTCGGTCCCAGAGCCGAAATAGAGATAATTTGCCTACGGCGCCGGGATGCGGGATAGCAGTCCCGTTGCCCAGGCGACGCGATGCACCCAGAGTAAGCGTTCCGTTGGGGGCCAGTTGGCAGCTCGGGGGGGTCGCGGCGGGGGTCGTATCTACACCGGGAGTGAGGAGAGGAGAGGAGGAAGGAAGCAGCGAGAAATCAGAGGCACGGGAGGACAATGTAGAAACCAACAACACTCCATTCATCATGCATCAGTAACTCCCACCGGGAACATGTTAGCCTCTCCTCCTGCTCAACTGGTGAACCTCTAGCCCCGGGGTGCACGAGCCAACGAGCCAGATGGCTTCCAGTTCCCATAATAACCTTATTAAGCAGTAAAGGGATGTTGACACTGCACGGCCAGTCCACCTCAAACACAGAGCCTTCCTCTACTGTTTTATAAATCTACCGGTTCTGATCTCCAGCAGCACAAGTTAATGGGGCACAGTTAATGGGGACAAGTTTTTTGATTATTGTTTTATGGAAATATGTATGTGTATGTATATGTGTGTATATATATATATATATGTGTGTATGTGTATTTATGTTTGTGTGTGTATATATATGTATATGTATATGTACAGTATATGATTCTCTGAATTAAGTTTTCTCGTGAAAGCATAGGTTAGGGCACTTATAAGCTTGATAGCTTCAGCCTTGACCCTTTCGGTTAGCCGCTTTCTTCTTTTGTTGTAAAAATAAATCTTGCTTTTTGTATATAACCGAAATAAAAAAAATTAACTAACTAACTAACTAACAAGAACATAAACACACATTGACCCAGTATGGGAGTACACCTTTACCCGAATAGAAAACATAGTTGTGAGGAATATAAATGTGTAAATACAGGCCCTAACAGCCCCATAGAGCACCCAACAGAGTTTATAAACGTGTAGCCTTACTGTGTGACCTCTGTCTCGACCCACCGGCCGTAATGTCCACCAGGCTGCCGTCGACGTACAGGGCCGGCCGGTCCTTCGCGTGTGCCCAGGTCAGGCACACCGAGTACCACTGTGCCGGACGGAGGTCCATCCTGTGCATGGTGGTCCACTCCGTCCCAAACAGCCAGACCACTAGACGACCCCTCTTCCCACCCAAGCCCAGCTCAGTACACCGGCCCTCGGGATGAGTGTACATGAAGGCGGTCCACGGTTTGGAGTCGTCGGTGGTCTGGATGTGGTGAATGAAATACGATGCATGATTCATAACTGTACCGTCCTTGTGGGAATTACTTGGGCAGGTCATCGTCAATACCTCGAACTTCATGCTGAAGCAGAGCGTGAGCTCCTGCAGGGCGGGGATGGACACCTGAGGCCTCAGATTCCACTGGCTGCACCCGGGGAAGGTGAAGTCGGCCGCCTCCCCCCACAGGCTGAGCCGGAGGCCTGAGACACACACGACACGCAGGGAAGCATGAACACACACACCACACGGGAGAGAACGTCCTGTTTCTGAAGCCGCTTTCGATCTCAAATTTAGCTCGTTGGCGGTTGGAGTTGCATTGTGGGTAACGTGGGCGCCCTATCAGAATAAGAGTCAAATGAAAAAGACAATTTCTTCTTCTTATATTACAGTTGACTTGATTGATAGAAAATCTTGTCGGTTAAAGTCCATCACATCTGTATGTAGGTACATCTCAATTTATAACACTTTAATCAAAATAGGGATGCAGTCAATGATTATTTATTAAGTTAACTACTTTTATGATTATTACTTCTAATTTAGCAGAAAACACTGAAAAATGCCCAAATGTGACAGATCCCACTGAAATCTTCCAACTGCAGTTTTTTTTCTGATCATAGAAATATGTCATGCACAGATATTTAATATACAACGATCAAAATGGAAACAACATGTGTTTGACATTTGTTTGAGCTTCTTATTGGCTTCAAGCTTTTGACCTTTAATCTATAACTAAGAGGGGTCGTATATGTAAGTGCGGCGCCGTGTGTTTAACGACTGCACTCTGTTTGCCTTAGATATCCCATGAATTATTTACAATGAACAGTGACTTTCTCACAGATGCAGGCAGGTTGTAATCCAAAAGATAAACACTTAGCGTAGAATGAGAAATTGGCTTCTTTCATTTTTATTCACCAGTTTTACATATCGTCACTTTCCTAAAATGATGACCCAGGTCGTTTTTACAAAAAATATTTTGGGGCCTAAATCATCTCATGATACTGGCCACCTCTGTGATTCCACCCCTGTAGTATAACATCATCATGTGATTCCACCCCTGTAGTATAATATATCACAGTATCATATATGATCAATATGCGGTCACGTTTTTAGTATTTTTAGAAAAAGCTATAAAAATGACGTATGCCATTATTTTAGGAAGGTGACGACATGTGTCTTGATACATTTATTTAGCCGACCCTTTTATCCAAAGTGATGGTCGTACCGTGCTGCGTCGTGGTTGGACGGCTCAGCAGAAACACAGTGATGAACACATGCAGGATATTTAGAAGACAAATCATCACAATTCTGAAACAGAGTAAATTAATTGAAAAATAATTCAGTTGGAAGAATTGTTGGGTGTTAACTGAAAAAAACAAGTTCTGCTAAATAAATATATGACGTAAACAATAAAATGTAGACCTTTAATAAAATGTTCTCATTAATAGATACACTTTTTTTTTTAAGAATGATGATTTCAAGTTTTAATCACCCAAAAATGTGTCAATGCTGATCTTGTTGTTGTTGTTGTTGTTGTTGTTAACGCCCTGAAAGACTTGAATAGGTGCTTACCTGCATTAATAAAGATCTCTAAAGGTGAATCCTGGTCCAGACCTTCAATACCAGCAACACTGCAAACAACTTCAAAGTGAACGGAGCGAGAGATGAACCACAAACCTGTCTCTGCAAACATGGTAGGAGTGTGGAGGAGGAGGAGGAGGAGGAGGAGGAGGAGGAGGAGGAGGAGGAGGGGGTGGGGGAGGGGGAATGTGTTGAATGTCATTTCAACAAGCAGGTAAAGTTTAAAAAAGGTAATTGACTCCCACAAAGACATCCCAGCTTTGACAAAGACAGACTGCTTCCTGCTGCATGTCAAGCTAAATCACTTCATAAAGCTGAAGATTGTGTAGCAAAGTTTAGTGCATGGTACTTGTCTCAATTTTTATTTTCCTCTTTATAGGCTCTAGAAAAAGTATTATTATGCAATGTATTTGAACCTGTTCCCGTTGTCACAAGGACAACTTTAAATACAAGGTTGTGTCCCTTTTCTGACTATATCTTTGTCTTTAAGTTGTAATATTGGCAAATAATGTGCAAAGTGTTTTGCAGTTTGTATTACGTCAACATGGACACTTTGAAATCCATATTAAATAAAGTAAACCTGCTGTAAGCTGGCTTGATGGGGAAATTAAAATGAAAATATTTTATCAGTTTACGAAAAAATATATATATATATATATATATATATATATATATATATATATATATATATATACACCTAGAGGATAACACAACAGTGTGGACGACAAAACAGTGAACAAAACATCATGAAGTCAGAGTATTGGAGAATGGTGTATGTGTGTGTGTTTGTGTGTGTGTGTGTGTGTGTGTACGTGTGTACGTGTGTGTGTGTGTGTGTACGTGTGTGTGTGTGTGTGCGTGTGTCTGAGTCTTTTTTAAATCAAAAAAACAAAATACACGGATGAGGGCAGATTTATATGTATGTGTGTATGCAAAGTAGCAATATTATTAAAATGTGATGGGGCCTTAAAATGCAATTAAAATCATATGGAAAGATGTCAAAATATTTGTAAAAGTCCATATTTTGAGTAGAAAAAAAAGTGTCATAACATAAAGTGTCATAACACTTTAAAATAGTTGATATTGTTCACTAGTGCAAAAATAAAGATAAACAATTCTTTATAAATTCCCAATTTCTCTCAATAATACTTACAACATTTGCAACTTATTTATCCTTATCTTTTTACAGTTTTTTTCTCAAAGCATTACAACTTTTTCTTTCAATATTTAAATGTTATGTTTAGAGTCACATATGTTTCCCTGCCCGTCACAGTAACCCTACGGCCTGCTCGGTTGTATCTGAAAACCACGCTCACTCCTTTACTAATTATATCAGTTCAAATGTTCTCTCACGCACTTGTATTTTCCAGATGTTATAGTCCTCCTATAAACATATATATTGAAATATGTTTGTGTACTTGTTTCAAAGCTAATATTTGTATGACTTCTTTACAGGTACTGCTAGTGTTTCTGTAATTCTTCCATCAAGATGCTAATAATAAACATGGACTTTCTTACAACCGGCTCATCGGTTATTGTACTGAGATAATTTCCAGCACTCTGTATAGTTAATGTGTTTTAATGTGTTTTAATGTGTATAATTATAGTTGAATATATTTTTGCAAAAGGCTGCATTTGCTTGACGTTGAGCTCCAAAGTTCAGCCTGCTCATGTATCAATTCCAGCTTCTCCCTGATGGATGACCTACAGTTTATGTTTTAGAAGAGGAGGGTGTGATGGGGGCTGAGAAAGAAACCAACCCTGGCGGGACGTCTACCCTCAGATACTGCATGTGTGCCTTCTGTTGATCCTTACTGATACATTAAACTATTTTACTTCGCTTCAAAGTTATTTTTAAAGTGAAGCAGCAGCGCTCTCTGCTGTTTGTTTGGTATTTCCAGCAGACCAGGCCTCACCACCACATTATCAAAAATATCAGTAATTCAAAAGATAAATACATTAAAATTATTTTTAAAAATCATAATGATGTCCTCATAACATAAACGTGTGGAAACAATGAAAGTCCCAAACACCAAATAGACACTAAACTATGAAGTTGTTATCACTATGACATTCAATTCAGATGTTTTATGACTTTAATATACTACAGAAAATAGTTTTTATTAGATACTATACTAACTTTTTTTATGAACATTCTTGACATACTCTGTCGTTTTGTGATTTTTAATAAACGTTAGTTTTTTTATGTATTGTTATGACATACTATGCAACGACGCATTGTTTTCTATCAGAGGGCCATTGAACTGTTAAAACAGAGTTCCCTTTAAATGTAATCTGTTCGTCAGATGATTTCTTCTTTGTGCAACGTTAGACGAAAGCTACAACATCTCAGAATATTTCTGGAATATCTAAATAAATGGATGTCTACAATGTTATTCAGCTCGCTGTCAAATTCTGGAGGACAGAATATGACTTAAGTATATATATATATATACTTATATATATATATATATATATATATATATATATATATATATATATATATATATATATATATTAAAATACCATCTGCTTGTTTTTCTCATCTGTACAAGTTGGATATAAACTATTCTACTTCACTGAAGATTCATTTGTACTTAATGACAAAGTTTAGCAAAACACATATTGCCCACATGAATGTGTGCTATTTGTTATTGTGGTTTAATTGTAATTGAAAGAAGACGTACCCGGCCTGCGGCTCCAGTGTGTCGCACTACTCTCCTCCTCTAGCAGCTGCTCCCTGGAGGTGGAGTCACAGTAGATGGTGGCCAGAAGGCAAATGTTCTGGTAGCTAAAGGTTTGACTCCTAAATGAACATTACCTTCAGTGCATTCATGAGCCACAACAGAAGACAGTAATACCAACTTTATTTACACATGAGACAGGAGCATTAACAAAGCTAACGGTTTAACTGCTAGCACGTGCTACAAGTGGCTTTATCGCTAACATGGTCAAGTTTGTGTAAAATAATATCTCCAGTCTTTGTATTTCAATTGAAATGGACTCCATGTGACTAAGTGTGGCTACTAAATGTATCCAATTTGTCTTCAACATTCAACTAAAACAGAGTTAACTTACTTCACATAAACTACCACTCATCTCTTTTTTTTAAATGCTAGCCGGTTAATAATCTGTGGAAGGAAATCATGGCTTCTGTTTTACATCCAAACAAAACCGAAGCTTCATGTTTGACTACTTTGTTTTGAGGCACCAGCTGAACGAATTCATGTTGAACTTTATTTCTGTTATCAGGCTCCATCAACGTGTGGTGCTCCACTTCCTTCTTTACAGGGAAGCCACCAGTTTATAGCATTATTACCGAAACTGAATCCCCAGTTCCCATTTTCACAAGGACAGCTTCATATAAATGGTCTTGTCCAATTTATAATGATATCTTCATCTAATTGTAACATAGTGATACTGCCAAATAACATGCAACATATTTAGCAATGTGTTGCATGTCAACATGGACGCTTACATTTTGAATTAATAACAACAAATACAATACTCTGCTTTGTTTATGGTTTATTCCATTTTAACAACACATCGTCTATATTGAATACAATCTGGTCACATTTTCCCCTTTTTTAAGGGAGAATGGTGTAAAAAAAGTGCTAAAAACGTACAATAAGCACAGCAATCTCTTGGAAATGACAGAACAATTACAAACATGATGTAATTGAATGATTATTAGAAATCTTTTATTTAAAAACAGCATTTATAATGTTTGGTTTGAAGAGGAAAGTATCACCCTTTAGAAATAGAAAAAATAAGTAGACATTAAACTCATCAACATAAGCCGTTATTTTTGCTAAAAGATGAAAAAACAATTCAATTACTTTTGAAAGCACATGATAGTCTTGCTTCATGCTAACCCGTTAGCTAGCCCGTTAGCATACACTGTGATGAATGACAGCTCGTAGAAAAGATCTGTGTTGCAAAGTCAAAATAAAAATGTTTCATTTGACTTGTGGACTTATATGCCACATCATTGTATCTATTTTTAGTATTTCAGGTATGCAATGCATTAATCTGCTGCTTGTTTATTTCAGCTGTAGGTGATCCAATCCTCCATACTTAGCGGCATACTATTTTTAAGTTTTAAGGACTATCAGGACACAGCTGGTCATTACCATCACTCAGCACTGTGTATGTTTAAGTGAGCATCAAAGCAAATGATCAACATCTGGGCACAACAAACATTTTGGACACAATGTTTTCATCACTTAATACCCCCCAAACGTCCCTTTAGTAATCAAGAGAATATTGAAATGGAGACGCTGACCTTTATGTAAAAAGGAAGATAAGAAAAAGACACATGAGGATATAAACCACCGTGAACAGGACCGACCCCTCCAGCCCTACTTGCTGCCGCAGTCGGAGCACAGCAGGTCTTTCCCCTTGGCCACGAAGCTCTTGCTGGACAGACTTTGGGAGCATCTCTTACAGTTGAAGCAGTATTCATGCCAGGAGCTGCCCTCATATTTCACCACGTTCACCCCTTTACCAAAACCTGAGAGGAGAGAAGGGGACAGTTTGAACTTACTCCAATCAATTCATCCGAGTCTGTCCTATATAACATTTGAGGGGTGGGTCCTTTCATGCAGGGGCACCTATCCTTATATGGGCATTAATATCTTCAGTTGGGCTTGTAAAGTAGTCAGGACAGTTAAATGGATGTATTCACCATCAACCGGGACAATTGTCACAACTTTTACATGGATAGGAGCATGCAATGTTAGTGCAACGCATCCGTTTTGGGCTTTTCAAGTCGGCAAAGACCTTCCAAATGTTCAGCGTCCTCACATCATATCGTTAAGTCTTGGTGCAAAACACCTACGTCACTTGAACATATGAGCACGACAAGATCGATTGGACTCGTAGTGCAAATTAGAGACGCAGATAAATTCATGAAAAAACTTGTCTGACCTGCATTAATAAATGAAGGTTGCAAATAACCGTAACCCTGGAGTGTGTGGATGCTTTTCTTTTACTATTTTCTGATTAGTAACACCGATCGGCACACACTGTGATTTTAACCGTCCTGTTACCTTCAAATTTACTAACATCTTTTACCCTTGCGGTCAATTTGACCCCAGCAATTTAAACCTCCAGAAATTAGAATTAATATTGTTTCCCAAGTTTAGGTGTCGGGTACTTTTTTTTTGTTTGTTGACTACCTAAAAAGCCCTTTAAATAAATTAAAAAGTTGATATTTTTTAAATGTTTTACACAGTGAAAAACAGCCTGGGGTCAAATTGACCCCAAAGAACACGATAGGTACAAGTTGTGTTCAGGACAGGGAAAACATATTATCATGGGAATTTGATGTTTTCCCAGTTGTCCCCAATAAATTAGTAAAAGTCATGAAATATGAAGCAAACAAAATTATTTCAATATTTTTTTTAGAAACTTAAACATCGAATGGGGTCAAATTGACCCCGAAGATAATAGGAGGGTTAAACAATGCCAACGTGAAAATGAAATCCACATCTGCGGATTCAAGCCGCTGAATGGTGCCCCGTGTGGCTGGTTCTCATCTGCAGAATGTTTCAGTGTAATGAGAAATGAACCTGTGATGGGGTTCTGGCAGCCGCTGCATTTCTTTGCGACGGAGCTCTTGTAGCAGTCCACACAGAAGACCTGGTCCTGGTGGGTGGTGAAGCTGGTCCCCGCCAGAGGCTTGGAGCAGGAGCTGCAGACGAAACAGTGGCTGTGCCACGGCTGGTCCTGGTAGTTCACTCCTCCGGAGGTTATGGCCTGGAGACAGACGGAAGAGAGGAGCTAAACGCATGCGTCGGGATTATTGTTGTTGTTGTTGTTGTTATACCGGTTGCTTTTAGGAGGAAGGATAAAGATCTGCTTCCTGTTTGAGGAGTGTGACCTTCTTGCAGCAGACGCAGTGTTTCGCGAACTTCTTGTCATAGCAGGGGCTGCAGTAGACGTCAGTCCCTTTGGAGAGGAAGCTCAGCGATCCGATTGGTCGTTTACAGCTGAAACAGGTGAAGCATTCGTCGTGCCACGAGTTCCCCTTGTACTCCACGCTCTCGGTACCTGCAGAACACCGGAGAAGAGTTGATGCTCGCGCAGAGAAACAGGCAGTGAGGAGTAGTTGTAGAGATACCGGTGCTAAACCGGTACTTTTAAAACGATACCGGTGCCTAAACGGTGCCAGTACCGATACAAAACCTCCCCAAAAAAGCACAAAACGACGATTGATAAAAACCTTTTTGGCCAAATTCCCTGTAAAAGCCGTTCTCATGGCCGCACTGACAACAAAGAGGTCTTTAGACTGTCACACTCGTAGCTCGTAGCTCGTAGCTCGTAGCATTGCCATATTAGCACCTGTTTTTGGTACCCAACCCTAGTGAGGAGGTGAAAGCTGCTTTGTTGTTGTTGTTTTTGTTTGATGCCATAATTACAGTTATCGGGTTAATAATCATATATGTACATGGATGTTTTGATGAATTCATAAATTCACTTTTTTTAAAAACTATATTCCCTCGACAACAACTCTCGTCTTTTATTCTAATCCCCAGAGTCAGCGTCCCGATTGGCTGGTTTCTTCTAACGGTACACGATGGAGGTTTGCCAGTCGCCCGTCTTACCGGCCGGTATGGCTTTGTAGCAGCCGTGGCAGCGCGGGGCGTCCTCTCTGGAGCAGCACTTCCCACACATGATACGGTCGTCTTTGGTGCTGAAGGGCTCCTTGGCCAGAGGCTTGTAGCACTTGGTGCAGCGGAAACACTCCTCGTGCCAGTACCGGCCCTTGTGACCGAGCTCCTGGAGGAGGGAGGGGGCTTGATGAGAGGGAAGGTCAAGAGGTCCCTCTGGACAGAGATGACACAAAGTGACTGATAACACACACACACACGCACACCTTTGATTCCACAGGGATGGGTCGGTGGCACTCGGCGCAGGAGTTGGCGCAGAACTTGGTGTGGCAGCGCACGCACACCGGCCGGCCTTCGTTACGGACAAACTTCTTCCCCCCGAGGTCGTCGCGGCAGTAGAAACACTGCGGGCTGTCCGCCATCGTCACTCTGGAGGGATTCAGAGCTACAACAGACAAACACAGGGCATTCTTATTAGTTTTATTTGTCTAAAAAGATTTTAAAAGTTTCACATACTAAGTATTTAAAGAATGTGACTTAAAGCCGCCACATAGAGGAGCTGTTGAGACGCTTAGTGGGACTCAGCCGTCTTTACGTTGCTGAATGGATGCCCTTCATATCTGTGTTTCTGTGCTTAGCATTCATGTCAGAGAGCTTATCTGATATGATCCTCGTGACTTCTTATCGCTGATGCAAAAATGTAAAAACGTAAACACTAAAGGTCAATGGCTGATTTGAGATGCGGGCGAACAATAAGAGTCCTGTAATCTGATGATGTAACTTAACATCATATTTCAGATTCAGACTTTTTACAGTAACTCATTTTCTCACAGAGCTCGTTACTTTATTTTGATTTATAACGTTTCTAAAACATCTACTGTGGGTGTTTTTCAGTGAAAGTTATTGAAAAACTAAATATTATTTAATGACTTTCTAAATTGGTACCGTATTTCCCATAACCTGCGACATGCATGTCACTCAATGTGATGATATTTGGGATAACTAAAAAGATTTCAAATGTGACAAAGTTCCCAATCTTGAGTGCATCAAACCCATGTGTGAGTCCAGTTGTGTAGTGTAAGTATTAACATCACATACAGATATGTTGTACTTTTAAGGCAGTGTTTTAATTTGCTGCTCCTTCATACTCTTATAAGCTTATACAATATTATTTATTTTTCGGAATGAAACTACATAACAGTGTGTAAAGCTGCTCAAATTAGCTACATTAAAATACTGCTTACCAATAAATGTACCAATATTGTTTCAACAACGTAATAGAGAATAAAATCATATTCAGTACCTCTCGTAAATGTTGCTCATGACTTCTGTAACTTGTAAAGGAGTTTATGTTTAAATGCTCATTGCTGTCCACCTTCAACCTAAATTAAAACTTCCTAAACTGAATTGCACCTGATTATTAAATTCGTACTACAGTACGACTGCAGCGTCCTTGTCTCACTGATTCCTCACACGATATATCCCAAAAAGAATGTCTCTGCCTAAAATGCAACACTCATAAACTTCCTAAACATAGAACCAAAATCCCCACATTGATGACCGGAAGAGCGCCGATTACAGGTTCGGGACTTCTGATGGGGAATAACGGCGGACATAAAAGGCACCGCATTATGGAGGAAGAGATGCTGAAGCCAGTTCACTCAAGTATTCCCCACATCAAGTTCATGCCGGCTGACCGCAAGGAATTCTCCCAAACTGCTGCAAAGAGCGGTGTGTGTGTGAGTGTGTGTGTGTGTGTGTGTGTGTGTGTGTGTGTGTGTGTGTGTGTGTGTGTGTGTGTGTGAGAAAGAGGGTGAATACATAAAGGAATGCCTGGTATGACTAATGTGGTGCGATGTGGAACATTGACAACTCTTTGACAGAAATTACAAGCACACACACACACACACACACACACACACACACACGTATGCACACACACCATTTATTTTGCGGACCACTCCCTTAAAGTGTTGACCAACCAAACCACAAACTGTAGCGTTCACCTCCTCGTTCAGGAGGAAGTTCTGGTTTGGGCGCAGGAGCATTGTGACCACGGGTTTAGGCTGCGTTCACACACGTACACACACCCACCCACACACACACACACACAAATCTCGTTGATGGAGATATCTCTTCTGAGGCTCAGAAGTCTTGGTGGTCTTGATCCCTCACAGGTGGACCGGGTCCTGTAACCGGATCTCTGGGTCAAGGCCTTGAACTGCTGGTTGTTCTAGTTTTAGATCCCAGCCCCGAAACGTGAGTATGTCAAGGTTTTTAGTTTTAAAATAGGTTGTTTTGTTAAGAATAAGTCGGAGTAAAGAAGATGATGATGGTGAGGAACTGAAATTTGACTCATGACCTTCATATTTGTCCCAGCAGTCTCTCTTTTTTTGGGACTATTAACAGCTATGTGTGTGTGTGTGTGTGTGTGTGTGTGTGTGTGTGTGTGTGTGTGTGTGTGTGTGTGTGTGTGTGTGTGTGTGTGTGTGTGTGTGTGGCCAGCCAGTATGTAATGTCTTTTTTTTTATTTTTTTTGTAGTTTTAAATAAAACAAAAATTTGGTAAAAAATAAAAAGAGAAAAAGAGAAAATCCTTTTTATAACCAGGCCAGCCAGTCAACGTGGCTCTTTGTGGCGTCACCTGGCTTCACGCCAATGTCAACAATAAACAACAAAACTATGCTGCTATTAAGCATGATCATGTTAGCTTTTGCTAAGGGTAAGAAATGTCATTATCTTTGCAGCTATATGAATATTAACCAAAGTACTGAAAGTAGAATCAAAAGATTTGATATTTTATAGAATGTAATTCGTGCAGAAATCTCCAAATGTTAAAACTCAAAGCATTTCTCATCTCAGTGTGGTATTCTGATTTATGACCCTCCTATATGCAAACAATGTTTATGACGACAACAGCTTGACAAACGCTGCTGAGCCGTCTCTCAGATTAATCTTCAGATTCCCATCTTTCAAATAAACTTGTTGTATCGTGTCTCGTTACCCGGCGTGTTTGCCAACTGCGTGGCTGAGCTGAAAGCTGCTGCTGCGAAACAAGTTGATGAAAAAACTTCTTTTGTGCTCTCGTCTCCTCAACAGACAATACGGCGACACACCGACACGCCATCGTGAGGAGGGGACGTCCCTCATCCTTTCAGTGAGCTGTTACTCCATTACTTATTAATAGAAAACCAGCGGCTGCTTTATTTGTTGGCTGGGAGAGGCGACTCATTCATCTTCCCTGGAGGACAGCCCGTCCAGCCGGCCGGAGCTAAGGTCTGGTATTTACCTGTTATCTGTTATCTTCACTTCCTGCCTCTCCTTGAACTAATAAAGATGAATTAATGTATCATTTTCTCCCCCTCCGCCTCTTATTATTCCTCCGAACTGGCCAACGGGGCCTCGTGTGATACTGCGTGAGCTACGACGTAGTGTGTGTGGCACTAACAGGCAGCGGAGAAGGGAAAAGTAATAACACTTGGCTACCAGCATTATAAAAATGTTATCTGATGGCAGGCAAACAATGGCTGACAGGAAGCGAACCGGTATCCACACAGGAGGGAAACTAGAAGGGGCACTCGGGTTTTTTTGGGCATTGAATTATGAACATGTTGGCATTAGTTGCATGCCAATTGGATATAAAGTTACCGCGCTATGGTAAAAAGAAGATTTTGACCTTTTTGTGACCTTGACCATTGACCCGATCGATTCCAAAATCTAATCAAATGGTCCCCGGATAATAATCAATCATCCCACCACATTTCATGCGATTCGGTTTAATACTTTTTGAGTTATGCGAGTGACACGCATACAAATAAATAAATAAATGAATAAATACACAGCGATCAAAACATTACCTTCCGCATACGCCGTCCGTCTCCGCGTGTCTTTACGGCAATAAAAGTCGCCGCTGTGTCACGCCGTGAAAGAACCTATACATCATTTTATCTGCCAATACACAAACGCTCTTGTTTGATTGCCATGGAAACAAATAAATGGGAAATCAAGCCGTGTCACGCAGTTGGAGCGCCAAGGACAACTTTGAGGGTGTGTTAGTCACAGCGTGGGACGTAAATGTGTTTGCGTCTCCAAAACCTAAATCCAACACAAATTTTAAAAAAATATATTGAGACCTGGCTTTTAGTTTACTTAAGGGTTGAGGTGAGGCCTCTAGTGGGTATGGTTCAAGGATATAGGTCACATGGAATATTCTCCCTTTTGTCAACCCCTACACTCAAAGAGGAGTCAAACGTATGTTGGTTGGAAACTATTTTCAGTTACAGATAAATATATTACATTGTGTGCGTGTGTGTGTGTGTGTGTGTGTGTGTGTAAAGAGTCACACAGTCTGTAGCTGCTTGATTACAAAGACTTTAAAACCACCAATGGTTTAGTTTTAAATTATTCTCTCTCTGTCTTAGCTCCGTTAAGCTTTCTGCCACCTGACTAACAATTAGATCTGCGGTTGGAGGTCCGCGGTGTAAAAATAAAACAACGAGGTGACATCATGCCATGTGGACGGGAGGAAAAACCTCGCACACAGTTTATAACACATGGGGAAGATGATGAAGACTAAAGGAAGTGAAAGAGAGAGAAACAACCAGGACAAACATGACCAGACACACAAAAATAAAATTGTGTGTGTGTGTGTGTGTGTGGGCATGTGTGTGTGTGTGTGTGTGTGTGTGTGTGTGTGTGTGTGTGTGTGTGTGTGTGTGTGTGTGTGTGGGCATGCGCTTATCGTTGAAGAATGTAGCGGAAAACTGAGAAACAGGAAGTCTTCATCAGAACGGTGAAGTTGGCACAATTCAACACACACACACACACACACACACACACACACACTTTCTCTGAACTTATGCTACATTCAGTGTGTGCTGCAGGTGATCTTTGACTTGTGTGGCAGCTGGTAGAAGATCTCACAAAGGGACTTCCTGGTGGTTTAAATAGATTATGGCTTGAAGTCTGTACAAAATATTAATTTAATTCATCCACATCTGAGCTGTTTAAAGTCTTATGTTTCTTATCTGTCTTCTCTTCCTCTAAATGTCCTCCTCTTATAACTGCAATGTAGATTTAAAATTAGGAATAAAGAAGGTTAAAAAAAGATGACTTATTGTTTACAGTAAATGTCATGTTGGGAAATAAATTACCTTTACATTATTTAATTTTAATGTGTTGTGGTTATACATTAATAATGTTCTTGAAGTGATTATATTGAGAAATCCTGTTTCTTTGAGGGTTTATACTTAAATAGAACCAAAACATTAGCAGTGAACAGTGAACGCATCATTGAGCTGTTATTGTCCAACAAAGCCAAAATAAAACCAAGTTGGGTCCACAACCACGATTATTTTCATAATCAATTAATGTGGTCATCATTTTCTCAATTTAATATAATAAAAAAATAGTAAAAACATTTTCAGAGTTCGAGGTGACGTGGTCATCCTGCTTGTTATGTACCTCCAACAGTCCCAAACCCCTAAAGATAATCATCTTCCAAACATAGTAGGCTTGAAAAATGACTTGACGAATGATTGACAAACAATTTTTGTTTTGAGTAATCAGCATTAAGCATAAGTTCATTATTGCTGCAGCTATAAATACTTTAGACTTGTTTGTCTTTTAGAATGTCTCAGAAATCTGCAGCAATGTTCATTCATTCCACAAAACACAATCCACTGTAAAACAGAAAGAAATGCATAAAGGTGAACCAGAAAAAGTTATTTGAGCTCGACTTTGGTCTCCACCAAGTCCTGAGAGAGATATCTGTCTCTTTAGCTGCCAAATGCTCCACTGTGGACACCGTGAGAGCGAAAGCAGGCACTATAAAAACAAACATTTTTAACTGAAAGACTCAAAAAAGGTCAGAGGAGGTCGTCCTGTGGATAAGCACACTGATAAGAGCCGCTCTAAAGACCACTGCGTCTCCCATTATGACCCGACTACGGTTACGCCGCACTGGGAGCCTTCCCGCCTTCTGTTCATGACGTGCCGTCTCAAAAATAAACACACAACATCAGAAGTTGAAACTGAGTGGCGAGTTCAGATGAACATGTTTACTCCCCATCAGCCGACAAAGAAAGATAATTGTTTTCTTTGGCTCCGGCGAGGCACATTCCAGACGCTACGATACGGCCGACACAACAGATCGGAGCGGCGTTCAGCGAGGAGAAGGAGCGCAGCGGACGTGATGGTTTCCCCAGAAGCTGCTGGTTTGCTGCCCTCCACTCTCTCTTTATCCGAGGGAAACACGCCTTCTGGTTCTGCACTCATCGTCTGTTCTTGGCCCGATTCAGTAACTGAGACGTCTTTCAGAACAGAGCAGCTGACAAAACAGGACCCCTCGGCAGGAGGAGCAAATATCCATGGCCATGAATATCTATGCCATGTTCCCTGTGTGTGTGTGTGTGTGTGTGTGTGTGTGTGTGTGTGTGTGTGTGTGAGTGTGTGTGTGTGTGTGTGTTCCCCACATTGGCTCCTCATCAGTCCTGTTGGAGCAATACTGAAGGTCCAAACCTACATGTAACGCTAAAATGCTGTAATGGGATACGCAAGCCCTCGGTTCTGCCTTAAGTGCTTGTTTGCTTCCAAAATCTCCCTTCATAATTCATAAATCATAAATCTCCAACCAACATAATCCCTGCGAGTCTCAGTTTGTTACCATTCGCCCAGATTCTCCCTCTGACATCACAGACCGCACTAAACCCTGACTTGAAATGAACCATTTCTAAACCAGAGCCAAACATGACCATTTTAGAAATAATATATATACACACTTTCATTCAGGAGACCAAGAGTTAGATCATTTACCGCCAATTTAACCGTGAAACCACACGGCTGAGCGAACTCCCAGATGGGTGCCGGATAAAAAGGAAAAACTAACATAGTCGAGTGTCTCCGTTGGGCCAAGTCTCCAGAACAACGTCAGTGTTTCACATTTTTACAAGTATGAACTTTCCAACTCTGAAGGGATGAAACTGCATTCCCGAGCGGCGTCTAACGCGTAGCTCCAAAATCTCCCACCGGCGTTCGTTTAGCTTGAGATCTGCTGACTGGAGACCACGCGATTATTTTCATACCTTGAGTGAGGAAACATCTGTGTTTGTTAAGTTTCTCCACTCCTTTAAAATGTTAAAGATTAAAGACATAGTGTGCTAGCTGACTGGAAATGTGTTTCGAGATGTTGTCGAGAGTTTTAGAGGACAAGATGGATTCCATCTTCATGCCAAGCTCAGCATACGAACTGGAACCAGCTCGCCTGGCTCAGAAGGTATCACACTTCTCTACAGCGCCGGCTCTAAAGCTCCTACACATGTAATATATAGAGTGTGCTCAACCCGTTTGAAAACAAAAGTGTAAAAGTTGTGGTTTTACCAGCCTCTGGTTGTCTGGCAACATCTAGGTGGCGACAAGACCCCAGGAAGTCACTGCTCCAGGCCAAGAAAAACACCCTTTATTCACTTTTACACTTTTTTACAGATGAAACAAATGAGATGTAATATATTCAAAGGATATTTAATTGCTGAGCTTGAAATGTCTTATTTTTTAGTAGCCAGGTGTAGATTTAGTTTATTTAACAGATATAGTTTTTGTTTAATTTAGTTTATTATACAGATATAACAGTCGTATCAATTAAACAGCAACTATAAAATAATCAGTTTTATCTCCGAAAAAAAACAACAACATCTTAACATATTGTCCTTCCACAAAATAACACAAACGCTTTTCCTGTCAGTTTCGGGAACACTGATTAATATCAGTGCATTCAAACACATCACAACAGGCTTTAATGGCCACGGGTAAAATATTAAATATAACACCCAGTCAAGTTAACCTGCCAAAACTTATTTAACCCTCATGTTGTCGGAGAAATAAAACTGCTGAAGCACATTTAATAACCTGGTGAGTAACATTGGGGATAAATGAGCAGAAAAAAGGTTCAAACATAGCGTCTGAATTTACTATTTACAGTAACTTGGGAGTTACCGTGACATCAAGTCAGACAAATTGCAAAAGGTTTTACAAGCCTATGATGTATTTTATGAGACGTGTGTGTGTGTGTGTGTGTGTGTGTGTGTGTGTGTGTGTGTGTGTGTGTGTGTGTGTGTAAAGGTTCAGTCACACACATGGGTCTTGGTTTGTGTGTGTATCCATGTGCGATAGAGCATGCTGTTGGAAATTACTGTCATACTGCAAGTACTTCCATATGACTGTTAAAATGAGCATAAACCCAAACGTTTACCCCAGTTGCAACATCCGTGACACGATGTTTCCTTCTGTGATCTTACAGGAAAAGCGCTCCTTCCCCTTTCGGTCTTGTTTGTTTAAGCTCATTTAACAGACACATTACATTTTCTTTCAATCAATTTCTGAATAATCAGACTTTTCTACATTCTACGGGTTGCAGTCAAAATAACTGTTGTCAAAAAAAGAAAGTTGTGTAACATAAATATCCTGAATTTACATCACAGCCACTTACAGAGCAAGCCAGGTGCATCACTTATGCACACGCACACACACACACACACACACACACACACACACACACACACACACACACACACACAGGACACTGAAAAATAGCAGTAGCCTACAGGAATTTTAATTGACCTCTGTGATGTATTTTTTAGCCTCAGTGGTTCCATCACACTGAGTAAAAAAAGTAGACTTCCTAACTGGAAACAGATTTCAGGAGCAGCCAGGCTTCCACAAGTTGGCATGTAACCATAGCTCTCTCTCTCTCCCTCTCTCTCTCCCTCTTACATACGCACGCACGCACGCACACACACACGCGCGCAGACACACGCACGCACACTTCCAGAGACAGACAGACAGCCAACGCCCCAGACGGACGTTAAGGTCGTGTTTCCTCTCTGGACATCAAAATGCTGTAAATGAAACTTGTGCACGAAATCCTGAAACTGTGTGAGAGATGAAGAACTTTAACTTAGTCGACTGCACATGTGTTAGCGGGATACACTGTCAATTAAAATAAATAACTTTTCTAACGGTCACATAGTTATCAATGCACTAATAAAAATAGTGGAAGTGCGGCGCGCGCGTTGGCAACCAACCAATCACCCAAGTTACATGCTCACGAACGAACTACAAACCTGCGCTGCTGCTGCCGAACGGGTTAAAAATGTCAGGACAAGTTTCAGAGGACGGAGGTTTGGTGAGTGGGCAGTGAAGAAACTCACCGGGGGTCGGGGTGATGGCTGCGGCGCTGCTGGGACCTGTGCGGAGGCAGCGGCTGCGGCTGTCGGCTTTAACTCAGGACCCTCCCGCTAATACGGACTGCCATCTGCGGCGGCGTCAAGCTGGAGGCAGGAAAGCAAGACAGGAAGTGGAATGCTGCGCCTGCAAATTAAGAGCATCCGGTTGAGTCATCAGAATAAAAGTACATGCGACGTTCACTGACACAAGACATCACAACGCGCTGAAAAGTCAGTGGGCTCGTTATACCGGCTAGTCATTGTAGATTATCAAAAAGAGTATTTCTGTTGATTGTCTTATTGATGAATTGATTAACCTTTCAGCCCTGATCAATACATCGATCTGTGGAGAAGGCCTCAACTTGGCATCAAATGTCCTGTAGAATGGAGGATTTCTGTCTCTGGTATGGGTTTCCAATGTTATTTGTGGGGATCAGTCATTTATATGTAATGTATATGCAAATTGTTATATTTATTAAAATATCTTCAAATCACAGTATCCTATATGGATAGATTTTGCTGTGACAAGGAGTATATGTTGTTTTCTTTCTTTAAGTTTGAGGCTAAGTCTTTTTTTAACAAAGCTTTTTTTTAAAGCATTAACATACATATATTACATGTTTTTTTTCTTGATACATTGTCCCAGGAGTATATTATATTCCCATGCCTGGAAAAGTCCTTGACAAAAATCCCAAGTTTTGGGAAAAGTCATGGAAGAAATGTCTCTCACCATTGATTTATTCTTTTAATGGTGGTCCAACAGAATGGGATGGTGTGTTTTAACAGTGAAGTGACACTTAGCTTGAGCAAAAAGGTTAATTGACAACAAAGTCAGTTACTACAAATCTGAACTGAACATAGTGACTCGAAGCAGCAAAGTGATTCTCACCAAAGTTGTATAGGTTAATTTTGTAAAACTTTTTTGGACTGTTGGAGTGAGACGGCAGCTGGAAGTTAAGAGTAATAAAAGTAATGCTTTTGAGTTAAATGGAAATCAAAAGTGTCATACATTGTCAGATATTTTTTATTATTTCAGAAATGTGATACAATATAAATAAAGACATATTTGTCACGAGGCTCTTTGTGTGAAGACTCAAGATTGCACTTGAGTATCAATATGAAAAGTACGTAATTTTCAAAAGAATGAATGATTATCTAAGCCTTAATGGCCTAATGACAAAGAACAACAACCTGCATGGTACAACTTGCATACTTTGAAAGAGAAAACACTTTCCAAGAATTGTTTTTATTATCTTCAGGTAGGTTACAATGCAGATACCAGACTGAGACACTGTTATTAAATCAGGACTACAGGGAACAATCTTTTGAATCCGAGATTATATCCCCTCAAAAGTTCACATTTTATAAACATCGACGTAGAGACTTTGCAGGTTTACTTTACACAAATACAACTTTTCACTAACAATTTCTACAGACGGTAGAAACTTAAACATTTTCAGATTTCTTTGTTCTAGTTGCGGTGCGGTTGCTATTGTAAGATGCATTCACTGTTTCGTCAAAATTCACATATAAACATAGTATGTTTTTTTACAGTTCAATAACATTTAAACAACAAATGAAAAATACCTTACTGATAGAAATGATGTAAATTCACTCGTCCTGTGGATAATTCTGCAGAATCTGAAACCTCGTATTAAGAATAATGTTTAAATTAGAAAGACAACACATGTGCAGCTTTACAGAGTTAAATGCACTTTTGAACATTTGAAAATGGGATTTCTTTCAGGTCTGAATTCCTACCTCAATCATTAAAATCACCGGGCAGAAAACAGCACAAACAAGGGTGAACTAGAGCCCCAAATATCTCTCACTGAGGTGGGAACAGAATACACAGTGTTGGTTTCCACACAAGGAACTAAGAACACTGCATTGGTAAAAGGTCAGCGGCGGCCTTCTGTCTTTTCCTTGATCTTTCGAATATGAGGCTTCTTGTTGAATTCATTTGGAATAACTTTTTAATATCCAATAATTATTAGTGATATGTATTCCCCATTAACAAAAGTACGATGTTTTAGTGTGCACTCTTTTGTGATCTCCGCCTCATGGCCTATCATACTGGGAGCACACTATTCAACATCAAAGGGTTTTGTGTCATATAAAAACCAAGAAAGGTAATTGGACTGGACATTAGCAAATCAAAATATGTACAAAATCTACATTAAATAATTGAATTTCTGAATAGGCACTTTAAGTCAAAACAGTTCAGCCAGCCCTCAGTCATCTTTGATGATACAACATCACAAAGAAAACAGCAGTTATTTTTCTTATTTCTTTTTTTAAAGATAATGAAATCAGATGAAGGCAGAATAGCCAGAAACAGACATCAGCCCTGATAGCTTTGGACAATATCATTCTGACATCAGCCACACACAAATAATAACACACACACACACACACACACACACACACACACACACACACACACACACAAGTTTCCAATAAAGAAGAATCTGCTACAGAACAGGAAGGAGATACTTTAACACACTCCTCGGATTAATATCCAGCTCCATCATAACTTCATTATTGTGCAATGTGGCTTGTGTGGGAAGAGCTGGAGTGCTTTGTTAGGGAACACCGAGACGCCCTATTTTCAAACCGAGCAAGATAATCATTAATATCACAAAACAATAAATAAATAATAAATATATCAAATAAATCATCACATAAATAGTATTTTTTTTTGTCAAATAAATAAATACCTAAAAGAGGCAGGCAATGCTCAAATTTAGGATAATAAAGACGCTCCTGGACCCTGTTGTGGAAGCAGTTTGATGTTTTGGGGCCAAATGGGATATTCTTGCAGTCATGCCGCACATTTTTGTTTCAATAAAAATGTAAAATTCTTTATACTGCTTCCATCACAGTCGGCGTCAACATCCTCGTCTAGTTGTTCCGACATCGGCCAATCGCCTTCTGCGCATGTAAACTTTCAAAGGGAGACAAACATACTGGACACTTACCAGTCTGTGGATAGATGAGTAACATCGGTAATTCATAATTAACATTATTTGACACAACTGAATGTTAGTAAGTGGTACGAGAGCAACGATTTAGTGCCTGTAAAATGTGCTAAATGAGACCAGAGGTCATCTCATGAATACTTGCAGGAAGCCAGACACATACAGGTCGTGTTGTCTGGAGCAACTTCAACACAAAGAAAAGGGTCAACTGCAAATGTAAGATCTAGAGCTCTGTCCATAAGGTCAGAGGGATTTGGGGCTTTTATAGAGCGTCGATAACAGCACTAACGGCACCACAGCAGTACAAACGAAGGGGCAAACACAACAGACCCATTTCTTTAAGCTTCCAAAATGTGCATCTTCGAAGTAACCTTTAGACTCGAGTTGCACATCATCGTACATGTTGTGCATTCACATTCAGGTATTACAGTAATCCACCTAAATGAGTTAAATCAAGCACTCCTGAAGTCTGACACCAAACGGGGGCTATTCTAATACCATTGTAGGGAGCTGCTCCCGTCCACAGGGCCACTTAGTTTGTTTTCCAATAACAAATCCAAACAAATAAGCTAAAAGATGCAATTTTCTTGTGAAATCAAATGAGATGAGTTGTGCTTCTTTTTTCTCTTTTTTTAAAAGCTGAAAACAGAAGACTGCCTCCTGATAGCGTAACCTTTCTTACAGTCTGTGCCTGCGAGGTTCAGAGGGAGGCGGGGGCAAGGTGACGGTGGTCGGGGGCTCCACCGGGTCATCCATGGGCAGGACCAGGCGGGTGCCCCTGATGGCCACTTCATGCTCCGCTAAGGCGAGCTCGTGGTCCAGGCCGTCGTCAGAGGGCCTCGTGCCGGAGGAGCGGTTGATGGTGCGGCCGGATGCGTCCATGCTGACGGTGACGTCGGCGTACATGGAGCTCACGCTGGCATCGTTCAGGATGAAGTCAGAGTCGTCGTCGTGGAGGCGGCCTTCGTTCTGGAGATCGTGAAGGGAAACAAAAAAATATAGATTAAGAAAGCAAGAAAAGCAAGGGAATAAAAAGATGAGGGGGAATACAAATCACAAAAGTAGGAGAGAAGACCTGAAATGAAACTAACTTTAAATTACCACTTACTAAGAATCCAGACTTTAATCACATGTCATCAAATCAAACCAAATGGCTGCAGCAACCTAAATCCAAAAATGGCTGATATCAGCAGCCTAGTGTGTATCTGATTTTGTATACATTTTGATAAATACACATTTCAACACACAAATGTATGACCTGTTAGTAATAAGTATGGCCTTAAATACATGGACAAAGACTAATAAGTATGTTTCAAAGTTCATACTTTTTCTTTACAATTAATAAAGAGATATCAAAGTCAAATGAGACTATTAAATGAGTAAAAATCGACATATTTTAAATGGTCGAGAAGTTACTGATGGGCTCTTTAACAAGTGACCCTATAACTGTAAAACATGATGCTGTGTGTCCGAACCTCATAGGCCTGAGGGCTGGTGAGGCATCGGGCCAGCGGTCCACAACAAGTCGGCATCGTAGCAGTGAGAGGAGGGCCGCTGTGCGTCAGGAGGGGCTTCAGGTAGCTGGGGAACAAACTTGTCAAGGATTATTAACCGTTTTTACAACACTTACTTCCAGATGAAAAGTCTAATTGTTCATTAATCCAGAAAGTTAAAGTTATTGATTTCATAATTTTGGAAAGACCACCCTCTGGTGTCCAAAGCTGGATCAGGCATCCACACTTCTGAAGAGGGTCTTAAATAGGTGACGGCTCAAAGGATACTTGTGGTCGAAGTTGTACCAGATCCTGAAGGGCCAGGCGCTCTCATGTTTGGTGTTCCTCCGCTGGGACCCGTCCAACACCGCCGAACTCTGTTCAGCAAAGCATGTTCTTCTTTCACCACTTAAACATCTCTACTTATAATTAGAGGTATCAACTTGACAAAGCAATTGCAAATAAATACATTTTCAAAAACAAGAGAGTTTAATCTGTGTGAACTACTTACAGAGTTGTCTTGATCAGAGTCCACACCCACCCTGAGGGAGGAAAGGTAGCAGCCGTGACTTTGACAGAAACACATCGGATGGACGGGGGGGAAAAACACACAGAGAAACAAAGGCATACAAACAGATGCGCAGCCTTACGGTATGCTCATGAAGGACAGCATGGGCGTGGTGCCTCCTCCGCAGATCCACACAGTGAAGAAGACAATCAGGAGGGTAGTTGAAAACATCATCTGGCGAGCATAAGTCGCCGTGTCTCTGATCGAAAGAGCAAAGGTCATCGCCCCACGAAGTCCTGGAGGGGACGGATAACAAGAGAGTGTGAGGTTGAGAAACTCTGTCTGTGTGTGTGTGTGTGTCTGTGTGTGTGTGTGTGTGTGTCTGTGTGTGGGTGTCTGTGTGTGGGTGTCTGTGTCTGCGTTTCACTAAAAGACAGCGTGGGAGAGACGTTAAGTGAGGCGGTGTGCATTTTCCAATGCATAATTAACTCAACCACAACATATATTTAACTTAAGGTTGCTGTTCATTGTTTCCTAACCACTGCACTTTAATTGTCAAGATCAACCCACACAGTGTGTTGATGCAGGTGTTGTTCCTCTCAGGGTTAGGAAACAATTCTGTACAATGACACGTAGGGTACTCCCATTATTAGTGAGTTTCAAAATGTAAACGTCAGCTCACATAAGAGCTGTTATCCTTAACGTTACTGTATCCAAGTGGAAGTGTGGTTGGTCGAGAAGGAGACTGTCTTCACACCCAAATATCGAGGATGATATGTTTTTAACAACAGGGTTTAAACATCCTTTCCACTGATTTAATGGTACAAGGTCCCAGCTATAAAGTAGTTATAAACAAACTTAAAATAAGTCCTTAGTGGACATCGGAGACTTCACTGTCACGGCTCTCTACCTGCAAACATCATGACATGCTGAAACTTGGATCCAATTTTGTTCTTGCGGCCCAGGTTGAGCAGGAAAGACAAAGGGTAGATGTTGGCAGCCCTGCCCAGAAACACTGCCACCTACACAAGGAAGGTCAAGGAGAGACACACAGTGACACAGCGGAACCGTGGCTAGATGGCAGGTTCAAAATGCGCTGACTAATCAGTCTTTTAGATGTTGCCGTTATTCTTGGGCTCCTTCAACCCCATTAAAACAGACATGATGTATACATACACTATTATTATCAGTATAGGAAGTTGTTATTCATAACTGAGAAAAGTCTATTACAGATTTTGTTTTAAATAAGAACTCCAAACTCAAACCATTCACTACATGTACGGGAGTGGTTTTGTGCAACAACTGTCATCTCCTGATAACCAATGGTCTCTGGAGACGTCAGAGTAAAGGATACAAAGGCTCCGACGATGAACATAGGGTTGAAGACGTGTGACTGGAAGGAGAAGAGAGTCAGACCCATGTAGGAGAAGATGAAGTTCTCGGCCAGGAAGTTCAGCAGCTCAAACAACTGATGGGGGAGAGACAAAACAATCATTGCAAAACAACTGTGTTACAACTGGAACCCAGACGTTCACATTGCACTGGCGTCACTTTGGATGCACGTTGCCATGGGAACGAAAGTGTCTCGTAAACTTTGAATGCTTTCCCTTTAGTCGGGAGAAGACTCGCGATGGGATTAGTGCAACGTTCAACCTGTACTGTCCGGTTTAAAGAGAACAGTTTTACACATAAAGTTACTACTTTACATTGGAAATTAAAAAAGTATGATTGCACTATTAAATCATCCTTAATGATAGGACTGAAAATCAAGAAGGAACCAAAATCAAGGTAATATTCACATTCAAATAAATTGTGTAAAAATGGCCAAAGTTATGCGATTAGGACATCACCTGTTTGGTTCTGTCCTGAGAGTCGGGGGACAGATTGTTGAAGGTGTAGTGAGCCTGAGTGATCCCACAGAACAGTACAGCTACTACGCCTGAACAAAAACAAAAATACACACAGGTGTCACTTCATAATCAATCACAACACATTCAAAAGTATTACGCTCATGAAATGTAGATCTAAGAGCAGCAAAACGTGAGGCTGAAATCACAAGTGTCTTTGGTGTACCTGTGAACCCGCAGGCCTCGGCTAGTAGGAAGGTGCTCCACGACATGAGGAAGAAGAGAGCCGTTTCCAGCAAGGGGAAGTCCCTCAGCTTCGTGAACTTGGTGACGTGAAGAAGACTAAAGTCAAGGAGCCAAACAAGAGGTACACAGTCGACCTGCAGTGTACGAATGGTGACGAGGGAAGAAAGACATCGCTGTGGAAACGGTACAAGAAAAAAAAAAGCATCATTCTATCTCATTGTGCAAGAACATCTTTAAGGCTACTCCTATTGCAACAACAACAACAACAACAACAACAACAACAACAGCTGTTGTGGTTGCAGGTGTTATAAGACTTGAAGCTGCCCATACAAGGATTAAACAGCAGCAACTTAAATAAGTAAGATAACCTTTGTTTTTAACCCTTCCTGTGTTATTCCGTTGCTGCCTATCTGCCTATGCATACCGGTGTATAGAGAGGAGCATTATGTAATGGTGAGCGACGGGTGAAAGGATATGAGAGCCGTCATGAATCCGGTGGCCACCCCGAGAGCAAAGGATCCGCTAAAGACGCCCAGGAAGACGCCGAAGGATTTCAACATGGCCAAGGCCTCAAAGCTGTGGCTGTTGTCTCCTGCAGGCTGGTACGCCACGATGGAGCTGAAGGGCAGAGAGACAGAGTATACGAGCAAATCAAAACATTGACATGGAAAGAGGAATTAGCCACGTACTAAGAATCCAGACAGGGGAACTGGTTACATGTTAATCACATGCTCTCATAAAGAAACAAACAGAAAGTTCAAAGTCAGGCATCAAATCAAACCTGCAGCAACCCAAATCCAATAGTGGCTGATATCAACTTGTTGGGTTGTTTTCAGATTTTATATACATTTTGAAGATTTTGGTTGTCCCTTAAAAAATGTAGCACAAGACTTAAAACACATGGACTGGAGTTGGGTTATACAGTCACAAAAAGGGAGGAAGTTGCATGCTCAATTGGATCTCTCAAGACCATTCCAATATCCAATTGATATCCAATAAGAGTATTTATAAAGTAGAAAAACATAAGTGTTCAAATTCATTTTAATTTTTTAATAGTACATTATAAGGCGACTGTAAATCAAACACAAAATAATGGTCAGTGAATAACCAACAATTATTAAGTATTATGATACCTGACCTTATGAGTCATTATAAAATGCTCTATAATGTGTTATGATCATTGCTATAAAGCATTACGAATATGTATGAGTGCTTATAACTATAATAATGCAGCGCTATAAGCAGATTATAACGCAGTATAACTATGTTTCTGATGTATTTGGACACAGGCATCATAGAAGGTGCTACCCATGAAGAGGATACTCAAATGACATCAGGACCAGCAACATAAACCAGTAGCAGTAATGTTCGCCAGTAATAAGCATGACACACTCTAAAAAGCAAAGCGACAAAGGGACAAATCAGACAAAGAATGACTGTGAAGGGGTAACAGGGGCGAGCAGTGACCGTCCTAATGGTCGGTACATCACAGCGACTGAGTGGAGACGATCGGGTTCTAACCCTAGAACTCTAACAGCCCCCCCACCCACCGGGGAGTGAATGTCTGGTTCTCTCCCAGCCATTCCTCCTCTCCCTCTGGCCAGACTGGGCCATCATCACCTGGGGAGCGCACAGCTCCGGCCCCCCGTCTACTCTGCTTCTCCCAGCCGAGGAGAACGCTGAATACATACGTACAGGTAGGCGGTGAATGAGACGGACAGGTGAAGGAAGGCAAGCAGTGAAATGACAGGGACTGATGTTAGTACACGTGTCCATTCATATGCAGTGTACAACACGTGAAGCTGACGTCGCCGCTAGCTGGACTCACAACAGTGCAGGTGGAAAACTCACAACTAGAAATTGAACGGATGCGTTCACATTTAAGTCCAAATACCTTAAAGCAATACTTACATGCTAATGGACATGCATTTCCATACTGGACATGACAATATTTCTTTTAAAATGCGATTCAAGTGATGATGAATAAAATCCACATCCATCGTTCTGTGTAAATATTCATTTTAACGTTCATCTGAAGCTAGACAGACAAAACAAACTGAATAAATATCTTCCAAAGTCAACTAATAACTCTTGAAATATACATATTGTTTTGAGACAGACTTACAAAAATGTGAAACTATCTTTTAATGAGAAACTACTGTGGATTTGATGAAATCGAAGTGGACGATGCTGCTGTTGCTGCATGGGCAGTGTGTGTATATAAATACATATCTGCAGTGTGTAATTAATTAATGCTTACGAAGAGAGCACAATGGCCACCGCATCGTTGAGGACACTCTCGCCAAAGAGTAACGCATACAGGTCCACATCTACTTTAAGGTCATTGAAGATAGCCAGCACCGTCACTGAGGAGCAAATAAAAATATATATAAGACACATAGTTACTGTACAGCAGGACAGGAGTGAAAGAAAGGCCTCGAAAAGAAAGACGATCCGACAGCCGAAAGCTCAACCTACCGGGGTCCGTTGCTGAAACGATGGCGCCAAAGAAGAGGCAGTCGGTAAAGTAAAAATCGCCCCCGAGCTGGCCCACGACTTTCATGAAGGACACAACGCCATACATGATCAGCCTAGGAGGAGAGAAGAATGAGCTGATCGAGTACAACGATACGACATCTTCAATCTGTTACTCTAATCCCATCTGGATGGATGTATTTTCAGAGATTGTGAAATGACGTTACCCAATAACAAAGCAGGAGATGACTGTTCCTATGAACGCATAGGCCAGGATGGAGCCAATGTTTCTGAAGAAATGTCTCTGGGAAAGACACGGTCACAGATGTATTAAAACAGAGGCTGTCTCGTACCAGCAGCAGGCTGGGGCCATAGACACAAATACCACAATGAAGAAGTGTCTCAATATGTTTGCAATATATGTGGGAAAACAATCAAAGATAAAATAACAAAAGCCTATTATTAAACAAAGTATCTGCATCTTCTAAAGATCGCATTTTGGAAAAATCTGAATCTTTAAGTTACACCATTAGTGTCATAACTCCAAGTCCTCTCACCCTTTTCAGACTGTAGCCGGCGTGGAAGATGATGGGAGGCAGCAAAATGTTGAAAAACACTTCAGGGTCAAAGGTCACCTGAAGACAGTAAGTAGTTTGTTATCAACTAATTTCATCCATTTGTGTAAAAAAACTAGTAAATTAAGATAATTGTAATACTAATATCTTTATAGACAGAGTTTATGCTAAATGTCCAAGTTTGCGGAAGCTGTTTATTCCACTATAAGACATTTTTTTATCCACTTGGCACCTGCCAGCTGGTACTTTCATACTAAAGAGGCGCACACACAAAACAAAATACAACTTGCACCCCATCTGTTCACCCCCTTGCCTTTCTCAGCATCTCATCGTCCTGCACTTGGTGACCGTTGCCCCGGCTGACTTCCCCCTTCAGAGTGTACTCGTAGAACCGCCCGCTGACGTTGACCAGCAGAGTAGCGGGACTGGCGTTGACGGCACAACCGAGGATCACGTCGCTCATGCTCTGGGGCACATGGACGCCAAAACGCAGGATCACACCAACCAGCACGCCTTCGGGGAAGAAGAGGGAGAGGAGAGAGGGGGTGAAGGCAAAGCAGTTAGCCAGGGATCTGTAGGAAATGATAATAGCAATAATGTCCTTTATGTATATGCAGTAGTATTGATTCTGCTTCACAGAAATGAAAAATAAATGTCTTTAAAATAATTTGGTGTTGGTCGTGTGATTCCTTTTTCTATTTGAAAACACTACTTATAATTATTTGGCTTTGCCGAAAACTTTAACTAGAATGGTATCTTTCATTAAATAAACAAACACTAATCGGGACATGTGAATTCTTGGTGTTAATTGTGAAAAGAAGAGATCTATCTATTCAACCAATTCAGCTGCTCTAAAAGTCACTTAGGTTGTTGTTTGTTGCTGTCTTGTCTTAAATGTACTTAACAATTAACCTAAGTTAGTTAATTAATATATTATACTAATTGACACAATGAACTCAAACAAAAAGACACCATGTCAATTCCACAACCCTAATCCAGTTTAAATTGATAACTATTACGGACAGTACATACTGGTGTGCTATACATAATATCCACCCGGTATCTTCTTCCATGTATCTTGACATAGGACAATAATAATAACAACAACAAAGCCAGCTCGCGTCCCGGCTCCACTGCCTCGGCTCCCGGTGACCGGTAGGTTGACGTGAAGCTCTGCGGTCTTACCGTATATCATGGCGAGTCCCGTTTCGTGCAGGAACCTAAACCTCCGGTGCTTGAACAACCATATCGTTAAGATGGTGAGCGTGAGGAGCATTATGAATATGAGCAGGTTGGCGCTGTCCTGCCGGTGGCTCTCCTCCGCCAGCCTCTCAGTGGCGACGTTGTCCATCGCGTTGCTCTCGCCTTGGCCCCCGACGAGCAACAATGTCAACAGAAAAGGCAACAACAGCAGCGCCTTCGACGGATTAACACCAAGAAGGCTTCTCGGTGGGAGTCCCATTGTGGCTTTCTGTGAAACGGTTACATTTGCCGTTAAAATATTAACGGTTTTGATGCGAAACTATATTGCTGAGACGAGAAACGGCCAAATGACGGCTTCTTCCGCAGCCGTTATCAAAACATTGTAACTTCCGGTTCTTCAAAATAAAAGTCAGCCTACGACTACTCGCAGTTGTGGCACAAAACAGCGACCCCTTCTTCTTCTTCTTTTTGTTTTTAGGCGGCTGGCATCCAAACTGGTGCATTACCGCCACCTACTGTCTTTCTTTGGTAACTATAGATATATCTAGAAACTTTTATCCACTCAAAAATAAAATAAATTAAATTAAATTGAATAAATTAAATAAAAATAAAATAAACAAATAAGGGAGCCCCGTCACCTTCATTTCCCTAAATTCTTTTATATAACCCCGTTTCCTTCAGATACTGCAGTACCCTTCCTGCCCCCAAGGACAATGCATCCCTCAATTGCACCCCTCCTACTGCCAGCCTCGCAGCGACCCCCTTCTGCAGGTTGACGTTGTTATCATTACGCAGGCTCACAAATTGAAGAATTAACACAAACAAACTGACACTGAAACTAACAATACAACTAGTAAGAATGAACGTGCATCAAAATATGTATAATGGCATTATTGAATAAATAACGATGATGACAATTTAAGAGAAACTGAAATGTAAACCTTAAATTCACATTCAAACTTTTTAGAATCATGTGTTTAGAGTCTGTACAAACACGTTTACAGAATTGATCGTTCAAGTTTCCAAGGAAGTCACATATGCATGAAAAAAGTAATGATGCTTGCTTATCGGTCTGATCACCTAATCATCAGGGCAGTCCTTCACACACACATTAAGACTCATATTCACAGTAGAAAAGCTGATTAATATGCTTACGGTTTATTTTTTGGTTTATTTTTGTTCAGGATTTCTGCTTTGGAAAGTTGATACTTTTACTCCATAAATCAAAGTAAATATTTACTTGACTTTAAACATTGTCATTGAATTCATTTGGGCTTGATTTATTTTACTTATAACTTTGATGCAGCTGTGATGGTCTTGATTAAGTATGTGCAACATCATAAGATATATCAAATTCATTACATTACGTTTTTGAATACCGTTGATATAATATTAATAATTAAAAAATGTTTATTCCAGTATTTAATTTATTCATGATATCATTTACATATAATGACTGATATCTCAATACATTTGTTTGTATACAGTCCACATCTATTTTATTATTAAGATTTAGAAGTGTGCATGTGTGTTGTCTCTTCAGATGTAGGTATAACTTCACAATCTTTGTTTCTGGAACAGTTTCCTCTGACAGGAAGCGAAACCCACACAACAGCACACACAGAAAGAGAGACACATGTCTGCTTTCGCATGATTTTGTCATGCACAGTGTGTGTTTAATCCCTCTCGTTAAAAAGGCAGACATGATTCTACATCTACACCTATAGATATTATGTCCATGGAACCAAATGTACTTGAATTGAAGACTTTATTTTAGCACATTGGATTTGATTATGTCCTAAACAAAATATACATGACACACATTATCATTTTCCAAATGATAAAAAACAGCAACGTTTCATAGGAAACTCCATATTTAGCCACTAACATAAGAAAAGTGTGACGTGGATTTGTCTGACAGTCTTTCTTTTGCTAAGAAATTATGATGGTTCATGGTTTAAAATGAAATCAACTAAAAGCTGTACATAATTTGACACAACACAAGTGTTGTCACAACATATTCTCACTTTATTATCTTTGAGCTAAACACGCAAAACACAGAAATGTGTAAATCCAATAGATTATATAGTCATTTATAATTGGCCTACTGTCACAGGTAGCGAGGGGCAAGAGCTTATGTGCAGAGGAACAGGACGGGACTCAATGTGAATAACGCTGGAGAGCTTGGCACAAAAACACAAGACACAAGGCATTAGACAATAACGAGACAAGAATGGCTGAGGGCAGGTGCAGGGAGTTAAACAATCAAGGAGGCAGGAGTGGCTGAGGGCAGCTGATGGGAATCAACAATCAAGGAGACAGAGGAGACAGAACAGGGCGTTACACCTACAATGAATTTACAATAGTTTAAAATACTTATTTACTGTGGCCTATGGCTTCATCAGCATTACAAAACAGTGGTATATTGCCAGTAATTGCTGATCTACTTCAATGTAATCTGTTTGTATTCAACACTCTCCCCCAGGTTTTGAGATATTAATCTATTATATTTCTGCGTCCACCATCTTTCTACCACCTGCTCTCCTTCCACCACTGTTCTCTTCTGGTTTGCGGCGGCAGGTTTCTTGTTTTACACATATGGTTGATAATGTTCCTGACTTGTTTGATATAGCACCTGCTGAACACCCCCCCCTCTTTTTGTGTTTACTTTTAATTTATTTATCTGTTTGATGATGTTCTTTTCATGGCTGTTTGGCCCATTACAGAGAACAGTTTATTTCATAGGTTGTGTGTCCAATGTGTATAAGAGATACTTTTTAGCAGCTCTGAAAAAAAAGGTACCACCAATAAACAAAAATGGGAAATGAAATTCTAAATGTTTTAAGTATTGAATCTGTCTTATGTGATTGTACAATTGCCATTTCCTGTGTAGCTCTAAGTTGCTCTGCTGTTCACTTACGACAGCAGTAATGCAGCAATGCATAATGTGTCCACTTTTATTTATTTACAAATTGGTTGTACAACTGTTGAAAACACATTAATTGGGAATATTGTAGTTTCTAGTTGCCCTCTATATACTGTATATGTATATATATATATATATATATATATATATATATATATATATATATATTTGTCTGTATTGTCTCCGTATTACTTTATATAACAGCCATATGTTAGAAGGTCTCGCTGCAAGTGTCATCTTGGTCTATAACCAAATAAAAAGCTTCCGCTGACAGGAAACAAAGTGCGCGGCAGGCAGGTCAGAAACAGCAAACACAGAAATACACGACACATCAACACATGCAATGTAGAAGTAGCCGGGCGCAGATGCTGAGAGCATCCTGTTTCTGTGTGTCATGATGCCAACGAGACTGCTTCTGCTCCTCTGTCTGACAGGACATGTGTTTGCCAGAGAACCACCAGGTAAGTGACACAAATGTAACTATATTGAATTGTGATGATAATTATTATTATTATAATAACTGCTTTAGCCTATTTGGATGGGTCTGAGCAGTTACTACATTTGCTCAAAGGCCTTTGGCATAATTTGACGAACACAATGTGAATCTGCTTTTCTTGTTTCAACTTTATATTGAGTATTAGTTAATAATCCATGATAATAAAAAGAGGTTTTACACTGTATGAGTGACTATATTTTTTATAACAGTCCTAGAAATGAAATCTAAATTAGAACGGTGGGAGCAGCGCAATATGAATAGGAAATAGGATTAGGCTTTAGTTTAATATATAATCAATCACTAACATCACAATGTCAGTTTATGATACAGCTTTACTTCCTTGATCTAGCACATTTTGTGTAAATTCCCTTTGACGTCATTGTGCTGCCATTTCCTCATTGTATGTGTGTGTGTGTGTGTGTGTGTGTGTGTGTGTATGTGTGTGTGTGTGTGAGATTGGACTGTCATCGGTCTATTAGGTAGGTCATGTCTGTTACCCGATGATTTTTGGTTTCTGTAGTTAAACTATTCGCTCTCGACCCACCTGTGTCTCTGACAGAGGTAGACTGTTTGGTGGTGCATCTGAAATATGTCCACTGTTCCTGGGATAAGCAGGGGACCCCGGAAGTCAATTACACCTTCTACGGCTGGTTCGTAACGAGTGACAGCAACTCTAACACAATAAAACACATTTTGCTGCGTCATCTGAATTTATCAAACCGCAAAGAATAAAATGTTGGACATACATGAAAGATAAAAGTAAAACTAATTATTCAAAATAGATTTGTGTTTGTTCATGTGCTATGAAGTTCTGAAAGTATGTCATACCACTAATCTGGGGGGCAATCCCTTTCCATGCATGATCATTTTAATTTGTTTAGAACTTAGTTTTCCTTACAACATTTCTCTTATTTACCTAGAAGTTTGATAAATACAAACCCCTGGTATCCAAAAGTAAAAAATCTGCACTTTGCTTCATGTGTGAATGTCTGAATTGTGATTTCTCAACAGGTTCCAAAATGAAAAAAGTAAAGAATTTATTGAGTGCCGCACCTATTTGTCCGAGAACAACGTGAACACTGGATGTAACCTGCCCATCAAGGATGACTCCCAGAGGTTCAGAAAATTTAACACCAAACTGGTACACGGCAACCAGACACCTTCAACCAGGGAGCATGATCTCAAAACAAAAGGTGCTTATCCACTGGGGTGCAACACAACATGGTGAATTATCAATATGGTAACTCAATGGAGTGGGTGGGGCCATGGCATCAGACCCAGACAGGTCCAATGGACTCAATGAGACGTAAAGTCACAAAGACTCTGGAGAGGAAGCAGAGTTAATAATGTACAATGGAGAGATGAAAATTCATCCATAAGTAGAGAGAGAAGAGGAGATAGGTGCTCAGTGTATTCTAAAATGTCCCCCAGTAGTCTATAAGCCTATAGCAGCATATATGGGCTGGACCAGGGCACATTTGATGGGAGGGGTGCAGCACAACTGTAACACAAATGTGTAATCTGCTTATATGTAAAAAGAAAAAACAGGAAAGAAAAAAGTTATGGAATTAACTCAAATAAAAAGGTGATAATACATTGGGTGCCCTAGCACCTCGTCATCACATGATGTATTCTGTATCCTCCAATGGTCTGTGTCTGTGTCTCCAGTCAAGTTAAATCCACCCACTAACTTGACAGTCAGGAATGGATCCGACTCCAACCTGTGGCTCAAGTGGACTCAGATAAAGTCCAGTTGTGTGGAGAGTGAGGTTCGCTACAGGGTCAACGACAGGAAGTGGGCGGTGAGCCGTTTGAAGGATAAAGAATCTCCCATCCTTCTTTTTCATTATTTGTTTTGTTATATTTCTCAGAGTTTGCCCATCTCTTATCTCAACTCCATCTTCCTGTGCACAGACGTATCACGTCCGTATCGGGGAGCAGAATTACTGCGTCAACTTGCCCTCCAGCAGTTCCCGGTATGAGCTGCAAGTGAGGAGCCGACTGGGGGATGAATGTGGACTGTCCACCTTCTGGAGTAACTGGAGCGAGCCCGTGTTCTGGGGATCCAACAACCGCACAGGTACAACTCCACCTTCACGTGAGGAGATATAAAGTAGATCACAGTAGCTTGTAGCTGAAAGAATGGATAAAATCCATCAGGATAGTTAACAATGTGGGATATCGTAAACACACAAATAGGTATAAAATAATATAAGTTTGATATTGTTGCACAAAGCGAAAGTACAAGATTATGAAACAACAACAATCCACTTCTCCGCCCCCCACAGACACCAATCAGATGGCCAGTTCCACGTCCGTGTGGACCACAGTGCTGTACGTGGTGGGTGCGTTCATCCTCATCCTCCTGGTCATGATGCTGCTGCACCATGAGAGGTGGGTCACTTGCCAAATGTGCATTCATATTTACTCAGTGCTTCATACATTTCTGTTAGCGTCTACAATAGTTACCTAATCAAACGGTTATCAATAGTTATTGTGCTGTAAAATGGTGAAATAGTTCAAACAACATTATTTGTAAGTGATGAAATTCACATTTGGTAATGCACTCTCAATCATTTGACATGTAAGGGTATTTGTATTCAGTGTTTTCATTTTACAAAAGTAATGTAATGAGCTATGATGTTGTGAGAGTGAAAATGAGCCCGCCTACCGTACAGGATCAGAATCATCTTCATCCCTGTGGTTCCCAAGCCGTCCCCCAACCTTCACAACATCGAGGTCGGTAGAATCCACAGATTTTTGTATTCATAAGTTAATAAAACTATAAAGCAAAACGCTGCAAGACAGACGTGTACCATCATGTGAGACGAAAGCGAAACAAGTCATACATCCGTTATCTTTTTTTTATTTAAAGGATTGGTTTCAATTCCCCAAAGGCCACAAAGAGAGTTTTAACTACAATGAGCGTCCCTGTCTTGTCCGTGAGTACTGCCATATCTCCCAGTCTGACGGCGAGGATTGCTCTGCCTTCATCGCTGAGAACGAATCGGACCTGTCCACCTCCTGCTCCTCCTCCGCCTCCAACATCTCGACTGAGGAGGAGATGGTTTCTGTTTAGATCAGAACATTGGTAAAGGATGTTTTGTTCCCCTCTCGAGATGAAACCAAATATCTGTTTGAGGAACTTAAGCATATAGTTTTCTTTCAAAAGTCACCTTACGAAGCCTGATCAGATTAGTTTATTTTACCATAAATAAAAGACTGAACCACTTCATTATTATCTTATAGCTTCAGGGTGTACCTTTATATCAAGTACTTGTCAAACACTTTGAGGCGACAGCAAGAGAGTTTTCTCTTTCGTCATTAGTGGTCTGTGCATTTCACCTCACATATCAGAAAATGGCCTTGAGAACTTTTACTTCCTCTACTCCTTTATATGCCCTGATTCATGACAGTCAGTAAAAGTTGTAAAAACGTTGGCGCATTTTTTCCGAAAACATCAACTTTATTATTAGACAAATATTCCACACGACTGAACTTCATCAGTGTCATTTTTGTACCATGTAAAAACAAAAATCCAGCTCCACCATGAGGATAACATAGGAGAAGGAAGAACAGCCAAACTAACAATCATTAAATGAGCTGCATGAAAGTAAACAACTCATTATGCATTAGAAAAGCCTCTATGTAGTAAATAATGACTCATTAGAAAGTGGCAAAACATTATAAGAAGATGGTCACATAGTAGGCTGATATAACAATAGTTTCAACCTAAAGGCATCCGTTTTATCTTCCCATAAATGTGTATATTACGTATCTTAATATCTTTAAATGTACTTTGAGTGTGGTTGAACGTGTTTGTACTTTGTACCCTGACGTTGGAATTATATGGTTTCTGTCCTTTGTGTATGTTACGCAGGATTTCTGTCATGACCGGTTTTGTTCAATACATATATCTTTGCATGTCCAGGGTTCTTACACATTTTGACCAATGGATTTCCATGACCTTGCCATGACTTTAAACCAAATTTCCATGAACAAACTGAAATCTCTGTATAAACATGAAACATGTTGCGTGTCTGCGTATGCCGGTGTTCTGTCATTTGTTGCTACCTTGTCAAAATTTGCTACCCGCTGCATAAACCGAGAGGTGTGTATCGATTCATTCTACCCTATCTGATAGGATGATATTGTACTATCAAAATATGCTTTTCTTTCAAAGTTCAATGTTTAACTTTTCACTGTTAAAGTGTTTATCTTCAACACTAAATACCCTAATAATAAAACAGTGCTTTATTATGATAATGTGAACAAACTCATGTTTACAATAATTTGTTGACAAAAAAGAAATAGCAACTGCTTATCACTCATTAATCTATATGTCATTACTACATATTATTACTACCTGTACAATATACATGCTGAATGTACTTTTAACTAGGGAAATAATCGGGATTTTGAGGATGTCACTCCCCGTTATAAAACGTGCATCGACAGGGTGGCAAAACATTATGGGCGTGTCAAAAAACCCTCGGAAAATCGACTCGGCGCATGCGTAATGACGCATGAAATGACAGAACACTGGCTTATATTTTGAGCGTCTTTCTTAAAAAAAACATACACATTATTTCAAACTCGGCGTAAATGAGATGTGATTATAACAAATTTCCATGACTTTTCCCAAGCTTTTATGATTTAAGTTTTTTTCCATGACTTTTCCAGGACTGGAAATGAACATTTTAAAATTCCATGAATTTTCCAGGTTTTCCATGACTGTACGAACCCTGACGTCTACATTTCTGTTGCACTACCGCGATGAGCGATAATATTTATCAGCGCAGCCGAGTTCATTCTGCCTGCAGTTATCTCACTGGCCGCTAGAGGGCGGGCGGACTGAGTCCCGGAGTAAGGAACTGAGTCTACGCATTTTTCAGATTCATGACGGGAAGGGAGCAGGGCAAGTGGCCCCCGCAGGAAGAGAGCGGAACGAGTCAGCTAACGCTACTTCCCTAGCTGAACCGATCAGCTATCGCAATCAATTGATGTCTTCTGATGAGATTTAAGATATCGCCGTGCATTTAGTTGGTTTGATTCGCCGTCGGTCGTCCAAAAATCACCACCCGACACCATGACAGATCCCGCGGTGGCCGACACTCGCCGGTTGAATTCCAAGCCCCAGGACCTGACGGACGCTTACGGCCCCCCCAGCAATTACCTGGAGATAGACGTCAGTGATCCACAGACCGTTGGAGTTGGACGGAACCGTTACACGAATTATGAAGTTCGCATGCGGGTAGGTGTTCAACCCGCGAGCCGCACACACACACGGTGGTGGTGCGGTGTCTTTTATTCGCCGAGCTAACTGACAAGTGCGGCGCTGTTGCGAGCTAGTTAGCACGTCGACCGAACGGCCGGGCTGTGACGTTGACGGTCGGCTCGTGAAGGAGGTCAAGATGGCGCTCCAGTAAAAATCGAGGACCGGGGATCGTCCGGGGCCTCCGAGAGCCTTCGAGGTGTAACTTTAGTGAACGAGGCTGTAGAAGTTTCGCGAACACACCCGAGACTGTTATTACACCGGGAGCCGCATAGTCGATGTTTAGCGTTCTTCCGACGACCACATTTACACACGTTATTTAAACGGGTTTCTTGTTTCAGGTAATTGTTCACCTTATTAAGATACGTGTTAAGATAACGTTGCGAACAAACTCAACAAAGAGACAAGCTGGGAAAATGTCCGCAGTTTTATTGAAATGGGATAAATGACACGCAGTGAAGTTTGTTACTCAATAAGTTGAATTTATCGCGCCTTATTGTTATGTGAATGATACTAGCAGTTATTAGTTATAGTAACGACAGTGAGTTTAACTTCTTCTTGAAGTAAACGAACAGTTGACCTTTTTAAAGTCAGTTATAAAACTGCTGACACTGCTAAATATAAAGGAACACATTTACAGGAAGCGGATGCTCGTGTCAAAATT
Organism: Liparis tanakae; assembly: GCA_036178185.1. Taxonomy (NCBI): domain Eukaryota; kingdom Metazoa; phylum Chordata; class Actinopteri; order Perciformes; family Liparidae; genus Liparis; species Liparis tanakae. The sequence continues at coordinate 7,560,303 of CM070088.1, read as the reverse complement.
GAGACATACTTGTCTTTACTACAATGAAAATGTTGGTCTCTCTTATGTGTCTATTATAATGTAAATATGTAATTAACTCACATAGACATGCAGCTTAATTGCTCCACGTGATAGTTTCTTGGATCAGAAGTTGGGTTAACTAGTTTATTGTTTGTTAACTTGCACATCCAAATACAACAGATACACTTAACGTTAACAGACCAGTATATGTTCAACAACGCCCATTAGAAATCACTTTCTCACGACAGTGAATAACATGCACACTCGTTTGAAACTAACTTTAAGTCAAATTATGGGGGTAAGATAATGTTTTTTGGGGAACAAGTTGTCTCTCAATGTCTGCCAGCACTCGTGTTAGTCCAGGTAACTTATTTAATAAAAATATTCTAATTATAATTCTCTTTTTAGACAAACCTTCCCATTTTCAAACTGAAGGAATCCTGTGTGAGAAGAAGATACAGTGACTTTGAGTGGTTAAAGATTGAGCTGGAAAGAGACAGCAAGGTGAGTGACTAATTATGTGTACCTGTCTAATCACTTAAGCAGGCGGGCGGTTTCAATGAGCTCATAGGTGACGATGTGTATGTTGCAGGTGGGGAAATATCCCTTTTTATAGATTAAAGTAAAAAGGATGTCTTTTTTTTCTTTCTCTGTGCTAATATGGTTCATAGTGAAGTTTGGTGGTGCCCTCCTCGTTAAATGTGTTAAATGTAATTACATGCCTTTGCATTGCCATTCTTAATAAGTCTGTTACTTAGCTTGAACTTAAATATATTGATGTAACCGTCTGCAATTTGAACTCTCCAGCCCAGTGAGGGTGAACTTTGAATTTAATTTGTTGGTGCATATTTGTAAATGTTCCTATTATTTTTCCTGATTCCTATCGCCTTCAGATTGTAGTACCATCTCTGCCGGGCAAAGCCCTGAAGAGACAGTTGCCATTCCGCGGCGATGGGGGCCTTTTTGACGAGTCCTTCGTTGAGGAGCGGCGATCGGGCCTAGAGCAGTTCATCAACAGGTCAGTCCGTTCACCTAAGATGTGTTCATGTGGAAAATAATGTTTGGTTGTCCAAAGAGCTTAAATACTTTATTTTTTGGGATGATTAAAATCTTGTGAAGCTTTTTATTCTGTAAGATCTCTCGCCACAACATGTCGGTCCAAACTGAAATTCGCATGTTACTATAAGTAGAGTCAGTAATTGCAAAAAAGGTCCAACACAGGACTTCACCTAATCTGTCCTTGAGCATACACTAATGTATTCACAATTATATCTCATTCTCACCAGTCTTCTTGAAAAGCCCTTAAAACAACTTGTATTTTATCTATTGTCTGTCTGTGTGTGTATTTCTGCAGAATTGCAGGTCATCCCTTGGCCCAGAACGAGCGCTGTCTTCACATGTTCCTGCAAGAGGAAGGCATTGACCGCCACTACATTCCTGGAAAAGTATGAAACTAGGGTTACTTATTCTGGAAACGTATGAATCTAGTGTTACTAAGGGAGGTGGGGGTCTCTTTATTCCCATCTAGTCTTCTCGTAATCTCGTCTTTCTGCTTTATCTCTCTCTCTGCGTATGCCAAGTCATATTAAATGTATCTTATCCATTTTAACTATACAGCAGGACATGTTGGTAGTCATTCAAACAATTTCCGCTGTGCATTTGTTTTTATAAGCGTACAATGAGGAAATTCCCCCCCCTTCCCCCACAGTATTATGGATTGTATCGAGAAAATTTGGCACTTAATCACAATTTCCAGGCAAAAACAAAAAAGATATTCGTGACAATAAGTCTTTCCATGATCAATGTCCTATGTTCATGATTGTATATCATGTGAATAATGTCTAAATGTGGCACTAATGTGCAACATACATGCAGCCTGTAAATAAAAGTTCTGATTCTGTTTTGTTCTTTGTTTTGTTTTTTTAGGTATGAATGAAGTAAGTTTGCTTTAATTGATCCAGTCTCAAGAGCTTTCTGGAAGTTAAAGGTGGCTGCATGGGTAACTGTAAAGCCCAAAGGCGATAATTCACACATACTGGAGTAGAACCATTCTAATACCATACATAAACTATCACAGAGATCTGACTGCAAGCTGTCACTCTATGCTGCAAAGGGAAGAATGTTCTGCAAGCCAGTTTTGCCTTAGCCATTATCAAGCATTAACAACATGAATGTGAGATGTCATTTGCGGTTGAAAGGTTTTAATTTGTATTGAGTGTACTAGATTCAGCTGTTTCTTCAAAACTGGCTTTCAGAAGTTCCTCACTCCACCAGTATCAGGCCACTACTAGTGTTTTGAGTTATGTGAACTATTGTTTCCTGGGGATACGTGCTGTACATCGCCATTGACGAGCTCTTCGTGAAACATTTCTAATGCTGACACAATGTCATTGTCAAGCGCACTAATCATTGACTGCATGGCAAAATGTGCACGCTTTCTCTGCAATATATTTGTCTCGGTGTCACCCCGCAATTTCTTTTACATGCCTGTGAGCGCCATCTTACTGTTCAGTTTGTCAACTCAGATCTTTAACTCTACAGATATATGTCATATTTTCTTTCTGTGAATAGTATTACGATGTCGTGCCATTACATTAGTCAGTGCGTCGGTAGATTTTGAGATTCACAGCAATGACCAAATCCATGTAAGCTTGAACATGTCTCAATATTATTGCTCATGTCTGTCTCTTTCTCTCTTCACTGCAAAGACAATACAGACTGCTGCACCTGCCCCATGTACATTTATTTCGATATCACGTCATTATATAGCTGGTGGAAATGTCAGAAGTATCAACGGTGTTGGAAAAACTATTGCTCCTGGACAAAAATAAGAGATCCAATGTATAAATAGTTTGATGTTGTGTCTTTATTCAGTCATTCCACATATAACATGTACATTATTTTTGATTGGGTAATCGGTGAAAAAGAAAACATGTTTCCATATAACTTTTTTTTTTTTTCATAGATATACATTTTCTTTTTTACAATTGATTACGTTTCCTGAATGTCTTTTAAATGGATCAAGTCTAAAATAAGGGTTCATTTCTGCTTTGATTAATGTCTTCTTTTGCTAGCGGAGATGTGATTCTGACGATGACCTCCCAAAGTCGAGCAACATGTAGCATCATGAAAAGGACAGTGACATTCCAGTCAATAATTTCCCCCTGAGTTATGTGTTCGGAACATGCTCTTAGACGGGATTGTTTCATGATTCGTTGTTTTAACTCTGCTGTTACGTCGTCATGCCTACACTGCGTGTTGTCAAATCAGCTGTTGGGAATGTTAAGTTGGGTAAAAGAAACATCTAAGCACTGTGACAGGTTCATTATATGAACAATATTTCATTGTTTAAAGGCGTAATCAGCATCTGGTTTAATAATCTGAAATAAGACTTTATTCTGCATTTATTTTCTTTCGGCTTTTGTTCTGCACTTCTTCGTTTCACGTGAGGTCTATTAATACACATTATCTTTGCAGTTCCACTATTGGTGACTTGGAACTTCCTTGTTAATTCTGTCCTCCAATTAAATTCCCTGATGCCTGCTGTTTCATGTCTACATGTGTCTTTTCCGATTGAAAGAGGAGAAATAGGATTGGTAAAGCTTACCTTCCAGTTAGTGATTAGTGTCACCGTGACCGTGTGACGGATCAGAGGGAGTCAGGGAGCTGGATGAATCACGGCGGATTGGAAAATAACCTAATTAAACAAGGAAATGGGAAATAGAGCATGATGAGGTTGAGGGCACACATGATGAAGATTATCTTGGCATTAGTGTTACAACGTGTACATAAAGATTTGAGTTGAATATTGTTTGAAACTGTAGTGTTTACTTTTGGACTGAAGTAAGAGATTATGGACATGACTGGTGGTGAAATTGGGATATGTGGGCGATCCCAGCATAATGAATTAATACATTTTAAACACTTTGAATTGAAGCAAAACTATAACACCCTCTACAAAACAACCTATGCTGAAAATGTATTAAAAAATTGCTAATCACAACCACTAGACGGGAGGTACTACTAAATGGTTATATTATTTTTTTAATTTACAAAATACCTAAGTAAAGTCAATTTTCTTCAGCAGGCAGAGACAAACATATTTCCACTGTTATCAAGCCAGGTTCCCCTGGATTAAGGTACAACACGTCACAAAAAGTGATGTGACGGTCAATCTGCGCCATGAAACACCTGTTATGAGGTCAGGATATATGACCCTGAATGCATTACATCTGGACTCATGATGGCAGGCAGTGATGGATGAGAGTAAGCAGAATATTCATTTTATATTTATAATTATTGCTGATAGTTGCATAACACATAATTGCAGCACATATATATATATATATATATATATATATATTCATATTATATTATAATTATATTTCATTTATGTTGGAACGAGCTCTGACATTTCTTCAACAATCTGAAGTTGTTTTAAACATATCTGAATGGACCTTGCTTGTCATGTCATAAAGCCGTAATACAGTGACAGATCTGTTTTCCTCTACAGTGTTAGGTTAACTTGTATTGGCGACTATTAAAAAACAATCGAATAATTGCTTCTGTTAATTAATCAATTATGCTGGGAACCCCATTGCATTTTTCCAAAATGAAACCTAACCCAATCTCACCACACTAGTGATTTCCATAGTCTCTTACGTGAAAGTTCAAAAGTAACTCGCCAGTCAAGTATTTTTCACTTCTGGCTTTTACAATAAGAACATTCCCTTCCTTCGTCAAACATTTTTAAACTGAAACACTTTTTGGACTGTTGATCAGATAAAATAAGCAATTTGATATATTATATTACAGATGTGTATTACTTTTGTTTTTTTTGTTTCTATTGTAGAGTACTTTGTAACTTTGTTTTTGAAAGGTGCTATATAAATAAAGTTGTTATTATTACCACTAATCTGAAGACACTTTGAAACTGTGAAAAGTGTTTTTCACTATACTTCCTGGCATTTCATAGAGACAACTGAACAACAACAGATGAATCACTAAGAAAAATAACAGTTTGTTGGAACCCTACTGTGGCTCTTCAGTCGCAAAACATAGATCTTAAAGGCCTCTGAGTTTGTTATCGTTGTAACTCTCCTTCAGGAAATACAGGGATTAACAGAGGAAGAGGAATTCTGGCCACAGGTGGATTAAAGCTTTCCCAGAATTGTGATCTTGTGATGTAGATCTGGACCAACATTTAATCAAAACTGACTGCAATTGGACACAACTGTAGCTAACATGAAAAGTAAAAATAATTTCAAAAAGGAACATTAAACTGCTCATACAGTTTGGGACCTGTGTTGCACTAAATTGCAGACAGTTCCCTGAAATGAAAAATGGGGAAAGTTTATTTACACATCCCTAACATCCTCATTTCTCTGGAGGGCTTTACAATCTGTACAGCATCTGACTCCCTACATCAGGGGTGTCAAACATGGATGACTTTGCAGTGGGTCGAATACATTAGAATAAGTCCAAATTAAAAAATTAAAAAGCACTGCTATTCCTATTCGACCAGTAGGGGTCGCACTGCACGTGTTAGGCCCTCCATGCTGTTAGATAGCATCTGTTACCACCAGCTGCAGCCAATGATAGAGGTAAAAAGCAGAGTGCTAAGTGTGTCCGTCTTTTAGTGAACAAGGAATATAATAGTCTGTGCCACTAAGACTCATCGTAGTGGAAAATACAAGAACGTTAAACTTTTTCAGTAGGTTTGGGGAAACTGCAGTCTGTTTTTAGTCGTAGCCAAGTGAGACAACTCAGCCTCTTCATCCTCTTTTTGTAAATTCATTTTCGGACGTTTTCAAAATGTGCAATGAGAGGTAAACATTAGGATGTGTTGTTATTTATAGATTAGTATAACATGTTTTACTTGTCCGGCTCAGTCGAGATGAAATTTGGTTGTATGGGGCCCATGAACTAACAGTAGTGTTACACCCCCTAGATTCAAGAAATAAAAGGGGAGAGCCCTCCAGGGAGAGCAGCCGAGGACAGATCCTCTTCAAGGATGACACAAGCCCGTAATGTGTGCACCCGTATGCTTAGACAGGAGTAGACATAGTAAAAGATATTCAATATTTTTTTAGGGATGCACACACCGACCCTGACCTTCCTCGTCAGTGAGAACTGTGACCTACAAAACCAGAGAGCTTTGAAGTGCTGGCCTTGTCCTGAGTAATAGAAGTGGGCAGACAGGACGGGCAGAGTATGCCAAGGCAGAGATTAAGGGCTGTTTAGTTAACGGTTCTAACAGTGGAGCTCAGTGTGCAGCCATGACGCCTGTTGTGTTTGCAGAGACACACAGTTGGATTAGCTTGATAAAGTGGAAGTAAATTGAAAGAGCACCCCAAAGCAGTGTGACTGGGCAAGTACAAAAGGGGAAAGGAGTGGCTTCTAGAGTACCGTCAGACAGAGTTCGACGGATGGACACGGGGAAAGCGCAGGTTATAGTCCCAAAAAATAATATTCTAGCCTTTCCCAGGAACAAAAAACAACAAAGAAACATAAGTCCAAATCTTAACACGTAAGTAGGAAAACATTTACAACTAGAACGGGCACTCGGTAGAGCGCACACCTTCGCATATCACACGATTGAGCATTGAATTATGAACATTTGGCATTAGTTGCATACCAATTGGATATAAATTGCGAGCGATATTGTAAAAAAACTTTTCAAGACCTTGACCTTTGACCCGATCGATCCCAAAATCTAATCAAATGGTCCCCGGATAATAACCAACCATCCCACCAAATTTCATGCGATTCGGTTTAATACCTTTTTACTTATGCGAATAACACGCACACACTCACGCACACTCGCATACAAATACGAGTTGATCAAAACATTACCTTCCGCATTTTCAATGCGAAGGTAATAACCTACAACAATTAAACAGTAAAAAAGGCAACATGTCAACGGCTTGGTGACTAATATGTGATTTCTTAACACAGATTCCTTATTCCAAAAGCTCCTAATTCAAATGTTTTGTTATATCTTGTCAACACAATCTATATGAGACATACTTCACACTGCGGACTACTTTCTGATATGAAGTCACCGCAAAAGTCTAATCAACAGTCAAAATGTTGTGTTCCCCTCCAGTGCAGACAGCTGGCCTGGGTTCAAGTCCACACAGGCCACAAATACCTTTCTTACTGTGTGGCAGGTGCTTTGTGGTCATTTGATGTATTGCAAATGGACAAAAAGTGACATATTAGCTAAAAGTTTACGACACGTTCTGTTTTATTACTAAATTGATCTACCTGAATATGTGCAGGGCACCCCTTGGCTGTAAATTGAAATTAATAAAATATTCTAGATTTTCTTTTTTTTGGGGGGGGGGGGAGAAGTATTTTTCAGAGAAACTACATTTCAATAAATAAACATTTCAACTAATGTTATGTGACCTCTGTCTACGACCCTGATCTCTGCAGGGTGGGTTTGATACTCCACAGTTCAGGTATAAAAAGGGAAGAAATGTTACAACCGAGTTAAGAATTACTAACCTATAGTTCCTACATATGCAATTTTATAATTATGGCAGACAAATACATGTAACATATATGGTTGTGTTAACATCATATAGCTACAATGAATAGTTTAGAGAGCTTGTCCGCAACAGAATATATAGTAAGACAGTGAAGAAACAGATGAGATTGACAACCTTAAAGCTACTTTAAAGGGAAAACTGTTTATTATGAGGAGTTTTAAAATGCACCAGATTGTTATTGTTGTAACACCGGAGCCCAACAGTGCTGTGTGCACAGCCCCTTCCTGGTCACTCTGTACACCCATGACTGTACAGGAACATGAAGAGAAGTCTGTTGTGAAGTCTGTAGATGACGCGACCGTCAATGGACGGATTGCAGAGAACAATGAGACTTCATATAGAGAGGAAATCAGGAAACATGCAGAGGAGCTGAGGTGGAGCAAGTAATCAGCCATGGGAATCTGCATCACAAACAGCCTGATGTGGTCCTCACACATCTCCATCCTGGTGAAGGAAGCACATAAACAGCTCTATTTTCTTTGTGGACACTTGAAGACGGTGACATTCCTGTGCTGAATTCTCGTAAACTTTTACAGCGGATTGAAAGCATTAAATCCTAAACCAAAATAGAAATTGGAACATTTACATTTTCATGTGAGACTGTCAAATCCTGTACATTAAATATACTATGTGGTGAGATGGTTTTGTCTACAAGGTGTTAGGTAAATATATCTAGATAGCTCAAGGACTCTTTTCCAATGGAAGAACAGCAACTAATAAAGCTCAAAAAGTCTTACAATCTATGAAAGTCGCCTAGTTGGCAACACCAACAACCAGGCATTGCCCAAAAAAGTAAATTTCTTAACATTTACATATCATAATGACCTTCAACAACAAGCAACATCTCTTTTGAGTACTGGCAGCTATTTGTCAAGTTAGCAGCTTGCGGAAGACTCATCCAATCAGACTTATTAGACTTATAGTATTTTTTCCTGTCATATCATTTGATGTATTCATTGTTTTCAGTATAATGAGAATTTCAACAAATATAACAAACAATACTTCCAAAAGAAATTACCCGCCCTAGCTTTAGATTTATTGTGCCACTTTAACATGTCCCACTCCACCCACAATCTGATTTAGTGATACTTTAAAATAAATACATGTCTGTTTACATAAAGTGTGAACAAAATATATATTTGTTTTTCACACTTTAGGTAAATACGCTTTACAGACATGCATTTAAAGTGCCACAAAGAGTCAACCTACATTATTTTCAAGTGATTTGTTGAGCCCCTCATTTACATCCATGATGTCACAGTATGTCGTCATACACAGCGCAGATCTTTAGATGGGATTTTATATCAGCGATACAATCAAATGTGTAAAGTTTTGTGTTTTGACACCCCCAATGACCCTTCACTAGTCCCCAGGTCATGAAGTATAAATGCACAGGAAATAAATAGTTTGGACTTCCCGTCTTTCCCTCCTTTTCTTTTTATCTGCAGAACAAAGCTACAGCGGATATTGTGTGTAGAGCCTCAGCCTATACGTACCTCTCAAAGGGGGCGGACCCTGACGCGAGGATCCCATATATGGGCATTCCTACTACGGAAAACGCACGCGCACACAAACTCTCGTTCACGTGTACTCGTGTTCTGTATCTCAAACACTTGTTTTACTTTGTCCGTATGTGTTTTATAGTTCCAGCTCGCACACGTAGACAGAAGAACACCGCATCGTTATCAGAAACGTACATATTGATATATTTATAAATTCTTACGTCTGTATTTCCATTCAAGAGTGGAAAGCTCCGCCCCCTCCGTCGGTTGCGTCAGTTTGTTTGTACACACCCCGCCCCTCCCCTCCCGGCGGATCAAAAGCACACACGCTCAACCGAGCGGGATATTTCATCAGCGACCACGGTAACAGCGTGCCCCGTCACCATTAACACCCAGAAGACATTACAGGTAATGCCCTTCATCATGTGTCATTCATGCAATTGAACTTTTCTTAATTTTAATTCTTAATTTTTAATTTGTATTCCGACTTGTAACGTTTAACGGACTTGTTAGTGGTCTGATGCAATACTCCCTCGTGTTATCAGTTGTATTGGCGCACTCGTGTTTACAACGAGCACACCGTGCCTCACACGCCGTGCGCTGAACACACATGTTCAGTAACATGTTCAGTTTATTGTCAGTTGAGGTATTTTGCGGTGGCGTGTTTTGTCATTTGAGCGGGCAATCAGCTGCCAGGCGGATGTGTGCACCCGACACCACGACGCAGTCGAGACGGGATATTTGATGAGGTTATCTCTGTGGGGAGATGGACAACTGAAATAAACTGAAATTAAACCAACGGCGTGACACGTTTCCGAGGTTACATTCAATGTTTTGGTCCTCGACGGTTAGCGCACCTCGCCGCCGATAGGGGTCCAAACAAGGCGTGGGTGACCATAATGCGACGTTCAAAGACTCCCAAAAAGCTCAGAATTTCTATAGATTCACTGAAATATCGTGACACAAAATGGATATTCTTTTAGGATCTACCGCTGAATACTTCTCTAGCATGTGCCTGTTGTCGTTAATGGTCTGACATCCGCCCCCGCTATGATCTTGTACTAGACACCCTCCACAATCATCAGTTATGTCTGTACTTTGAGCAACTACGATGTTTCCGTAAACCACGAAGGCAACTTGTCCACCACGCGAGAAGCGACCGAGCCACGTAGCTAGCTGGTCTCGTGTTTCCCGACTGGTCAGACGGATGGGGAGGTGAACATCGTGCAGTATATTTGAGACAAACCCGAGCGTAAGGTTAGTTTAAGTGTACATTAATTTAGCTTCCACCGTTGCCTTGATGCCAAACCTTGATGCCTTGATTGCCGTCACAGTGCGTCCTTCCTTCCGGGTAAAGTTCACTAGCATCTTGTCCGTGTCTGGGTGGTCCCATGCGTGGGTTGCATCAGCCGATTTAAAGCCACTCCAGTATTCACAAAGGTAGTGTTATTATTGTGATCGTGCACATGCGAGTAGAGAGTCTGGAGGTGTAATGTGATCCCAACCTGCTGAGCGGTGGTCAGGTGGATAAATGGGAGTGGAGACGGTGTTTGAGTAACGAGGTGGCCGCATGCCACTTTACTTTCTTGTAATCTAGGCTTAATCTACTCTTCAGTGGGTCCAGCTCAGTCCAGTAAAGGATAAACCTCTTAAAAGCGAAAAGATTGAGATATGTTATACATTGTTGTCATTGCCTGTCCTTGCTATGTAGATGCTATAGATTGTTAATCTATTTATTATTGACACATGCTTATTGTTAATATATGCATTATTGACAGGTAACAGCTCAAGATATTCCAGGGCAATCAATTTGTTTTAACAAGTTAAAACGTGTCAGATTGTTTTTATTGGTGCGCCCTGAGGAATGTGTTAGAACATAGTCTTGCAACATCTTGCAAAAAGTAATGCAATCCAAAACAAAACACAAATGTTCTACCTTTTAAAGGATGTTTTTTTTTCAAGAGGTATGTTCCAACGTTTGGCTCGTGTTAGTGCACGTGAATAGTTTTGAATTAAACTGAGAGGTATATTTACTTTGCTGTGGTTCAACTTGATATTGGAAGCACATCTACTGGCTGTAACTGTTGCACCCTGTTAAGCTTTTTCCTTTTCGCCAGAAATACAAATAAACAGGAGTAGTGATGGGTCTATTTCACAATGTTTGATAAGCAGCAGGAGGAGGTCAGTTACACCAGCAGAGTTGTCCTTATCCTCTTGAGCGTTCGGTTCGGCCTTGTGGGATCAGTGTGTGGCTCGTCATTTCTTAATTTAAATGATCATCTAGTCAAGACTTTGACTTGATAAATTGCCAGACTTTGCATGTATTGTGTTTAGTTATCGTGAATATATATTTCTGAGAAGCTAGGAAATGTGGCAGCCAGCTTTTTTACAACTCAAGAGCGTAATTAAATGCTGGAATGGAAAAAAATACACGTAGCACTGCTGTCAGGTTTTTTTTCTGCATGCGTGGCTGACTTTGTTCTAACCTGGGTAATTTAGTAGATGCTTCATGGCATTCTTGGATGTCCAGCTAATAGGTTATCTTTTCTTATACTGCGTAAATTACTTGTGTTCTTGTGGCCGTTCATGTTAATGGTTTTGACATTGCTCGGCATGGGAAAGTGAACGGATCCCTAATTTGGCATATTCCACCTTGCACGCAAAAGTTTTTGGCAGGAGTTCATTTTCAGCCAGGTGACTTTAAGGGTCGTTCAGTTCAGTCTGTCCTCAAATACTTCAGTTTAGACACACACTGGAAAAATAGCAGGATTATTACATACATACATAAACACACTTCTAGTTCAAAAGAAATACTGTTCATAACTTCAAAAGCCTGGAAAGCCATTGTTTGTCTGTGCGTGGGATGTCTGAGAATGGGTCACTGACTGTGCAGCCGGTCCTGATGCAGCGTACCTTCCAGGGCTACAAGTTTACATTAACCTCTTTGAATGGATGTCAGCCCCACAGGGTACTGACATTATTGTTCTCTTTGTTCAACCGCTGGCTCCACAAACTAACACAGTTGTTTTCTCACCATGAATATTATTATTAAGGGGACGGGACTTTCCGTACATCTAAACGTTAGACTGTAAATCTGTGCACACTTTGAGAAGAACTGCTATATAATTAATATTTTAATGCTATTGTAGTACATTAGCCCAATTATTTGATTGTAATGGAGTGATGCTTATCAGCACTCCTGCACAAGAAATGCAAGATTAAATGTTGCAACGCATTTATTATATTTTGAGGTAATATACACACGCAGGTCAAGGCAAAGCCAAGATTCTCAAGGGCAAGTGTATCTAATCTCAAATACTATACTTTACTTTGACAACTACTACACTGACATGACTAACCATTAACAATCTGGTAATGATGGACAGTGACAATGATTTACTTGCTCAAGTTTGCCTCATAAAGTTACTCCACTGTCCTGGAAGGGGAGATACACTTTATACTCGAAGAAGGAGCGAAGACCTACTTGTGATTATTATACTTCATCGTAATTTCCCCCCAAAATATCCTCATCTCTTATTTTCATCCATAAAAGGTGTGCGCCGGAGGAGCTTCAAAGCCATCGCTGCACTGAGTCTGACGCTATAAATGCCGTGATACCCGATAACTTGCTTTGAGTGCTGAGGAGGCAGATGGACGCATCCGGCCTCGCCGTCACTTCACTGGACAGCCAGTAGAGACGAGGAGTGAAGCGGCAACCCGGAAAGAAAGAGCAGGCCGGCTGCGTGGTGGTTCAACTGGATCAGAGATTAGGCCTGGATGCTTTTGCACACTTATTGAATGTGTGTGACTTTAAGATGGAGGGAAGGGGGGGTGGTCATAGTCTATTTTTGTTGTGCTAACAAGTTGTTTACATATCACGTGTCCAGCTATAAATCCAAGTTAAAGCGCTTTAGGCAGAACATGCACGCTTGCTCCACTTTTCCACATGCAAAATGAAGTCGTTGTCATCGGTCAAGCTTGCACTTCAGTTGCGATTTCACGCAATTTGGCAGAAGGTTCCAGGAATCGTATCTCACCGCTTTTCTGTAGGTGACGCCAACTTAAACTCACGGGACGTTCAGGTAGTGGGGAGAAGACGGCGTTGCGTTTCTGCGTAGTTTCGGATCACAGTGAATAGTTATAAAAAGGAAGCAGACAAAGTCTCTCAGCTGTAGCTCATGTTTTGGTCTAATTTTGGCTTGCTGCTCATGGCACACAGGATAAAAGCTCTCTCAATGTTTCAGTACAATGGCGATATTCTATTAATACCGTAAAAACAACATATGCTATTTATCAAAGCTCCTCTAGTCGTACCATTTCAAAAGAGAATATCCTGCCTTGTACAGTTAAGTGTTGAGAGAGACAAATAATGTAAAACAATGAAATACAAACAACACCGAGAGCAGCCAACAATAAACAGTCGGCCTTCTGAAGACTGATGGGAAACGGGTACATGGTGGATATTCTCCCACTCCTCCTGGTGTCACATTCCAGTAGCGTTTTCCACTCACACACCAGGAACTGAGATCTGAGAGTGTCAATGTTGTGTCAGTAAACATTTATGACTAAACTAGCTGTGATCTCCTCGGGGGTTCGAACTCACACCATCCACAACTTTACTGAGCGGGACAAAAGAACTCAACTGAAACTACGCAAGCTGCGAAGCTGTAAAAACAGTCATACTTAATACTTTTAAAGTGAAAAAGAAAAGAAAAACTTTTTGTCTTTCTTACTTACGGTCAAATGCGACCTCGCTCGAGGGTGGTCTCATTAAGGCGCGCCCGAGCCCCTCTGTCCTAGTCGATGCCTCCTTCACGTACGCCAGTTCTTAATCTTTTCCTTGTGGTTTCCACGAGGGTGCCCGTCTGTAAGTGGGGCAGATTTACTGTATGCCGGTTTGATTTTGATTTCGTCGAAGTGTTTCTCACAAGCTCCTGAGGCTATGACGGGGGTGCTCTCATGACGTTTGTAAATGTGCGCCGCAGAAACAACAAAAGCGATTTAACACAATGAAACGTTAATAATTATAATCTAATGATGTATGAGTCATTAATAATCCCAATCTCAAATGGGACATTTTAGAATGCAGAACATTTGACTTGTAACTACTGCTGTAGTAAATGATTGCATCATCCAGAGATGAGTTGGACCTGTCGTGAAGAAATAGATGTGATTCATTCTGAAACTATGGCGGGAGAATATAGACTCCCTTGGGCTGCCACATTCTAGGTTATACATGGCAAACGGTGTAATTGTAACCCTTGTTTAATTTATTCCTCAACCCCAGAACCAGTTGAGGTTTTTTTCGCATTGAAAATGCTGAAGGTTATGTTTTTAAAAAGCCGTGTATTTATTTGTATGTGTGCGTGTTACTCGCATAAGTCAAAAAGTATTAAACCGAGTCGCATGCAATTTGGTGGGTTGATTGGTTATTATCCGGGGACCATTTGATTAGATTTTGGGTCAAGGTCATGAAACGGTCAACATCTTCTTTTTACTATAGCACGGTCAATTTCTATCCAATTGGCATGCAACTAATGCCAACATGTTCATAATGCAATGCCCAATCTTGTGATATGCGAAGGTATCCACTCTACCGAGTGACCATTCTAGTTCAAACTTGTTTTAATCAAACAAACTAAAAGGCTTTTTATATCGGAGGACGATGACCAGCGACTCGGGCCTGCGGTCCTCCGGCTTCCGGGATCGCGGTCCTGTTACCTGACTTAGCGTTGCTGCGGCTGCTGCCGCGGTCTCTAAGAGGATTACCTGGAGAAGAAACCTCCTTTTAGCTTGTTGCTGCTCCTCCTCTTGCAATAACAAACACATGGCTTTGTTTGGAACGCCACCCTTTTTAAAAACAACCTTTTACCGACCGTTTTTCTTTTCTTATTCTAGTCGGATCATTCTCTCGCCTAAAGAGTAAAAACTATAGCTCCTTTGTTTTTAAAAGGGGGATTTTAATTGAAAACTATTTAATGTATCCGTCTTTTACGTTATTTTCTATCGTGATGAGTTTGCTTTAGTTCTCACTGTTCCCAGCATCAGATTTCGCTAGCCCTCTCGATCGATCGATGGTCCAACTTTTAGAAAGTCAACTTTATTCTGTGATATTTGAGATATTTGTGAGACAGTGCTCACCCGTGTGGTGCCGCGCGAGCCGAGATGTGTTCACAGAGGGGGGGGGAGGTGACTTTCAATAGTAGGTAGATGAAAATTACAGGGTGGCGGGCGGAGATTTCAGGGTGGCGGGCCGCCCCCCCCTGTTATAATGGTAGGGGAAACACTGAACTCTGTAAACTCACTTTTCTTTTAAATGCACCGAGCCACCATGAGTCCTGCTTTGTCTGAGGAAATAGTTTACCCTGAGTACAGATAATACAGGCGTGTGAGTGAGTGGTAGTTTCATTTGTTTAATCACAATGAGTCACCCAGCAGGAGCGGTTGGTCACAGGCGAGTGAATCAACGGGTGTGTCTGGTTCCTGTTCTCCTCGGCTTTGATTAAAAAATAAAGTTATGTAACGACACTTGCAGATAAAATGTCTCCATATAACCTCCAAACTTACGTCTTTGAACTTTAACCAAATGCAATGTAAGATAGTTGAATATCGTCGTGTCCATCCACTGAAATAACTTTGATCCGCCTCCAAAGAAAAACAGAACATCGTTGCATCTGTTCGTCGCCGGTTCTCTGTCCTTGGCCTGCTATGAGTCGCTTGTGCCTGTATGTGTTTTGATGTAGTAATTATCATTCGACCTTCATGAACTTGACATACTCCTACTACTGACGTAAAACATGCTGCTGTTGTCCTTTTTAGGATGATCTTATCAGTTGTTGTTTTGCCAAATGATTGACGCATGGGCCACGGATCAATATAACTGGAACAGTAACTACAAATACACCCGCGTGCATCTTTACACACGGTATACCTTTCGAATGAGTTGTCCCCACGGGTAAATCCACAGCTCTGTATGCTTCAGACGCTAATAAACACACTTTGTCCTCATCACGAGGCTCGTTCAGGGCGGCTTTGGCTTTAGGAATCCGTTTTTTCTACCGTAGTTTCCTGACCCTGCATCAGGTCATCCGTAAGATGAAGTGGTGATGGAGCGGTTGTGTATAATCTGGCTTCACTGAGGTCAATGGCCTTTATTGTGTAGCTCTGCTATGTCGGGTGTGGGCAGCGGCGTTGGCTATTTGTGCGAGTTTGTCCCATTTAGTAACTGATGACGTGTTGGCGAGGCAGGTGGACTGGGCCTCAGCAACGCTCCGAAAACAAGAACCGTCCTTGTGGTTTTCTAAAATGGGGGTAAGGGTTGTTTTTTTTCCTCGATGCCGAGTATTTAATCTCTACCTTCTTCCAGCTGGTTCATCTTATCGAGCTGCTGGTTCACACTGTCCTCCTCTCCCGTGTTGATATCAGCTTGCAGAATTCAACCATATCATTTCTCCGCAGCCTCCGGCTTTCCCAGGCTTCTCCCTGTCGACGTCCATCTGTTGAAAAAACACGAGCAGAAAAAAAGTGCTCTTTCTCATAGCGAGGGAGCGGTGAGGGATCGGACTAGGTGTTCATGCACCTTTTCCATAGGGGTGTGTACTGTGGCTCGTTTATTTGTTGAGGCAAAATTAAGTCACCTAGCACAATGTTTTCTTTTGCCTTCATGAGAGTTTGTGCGGCGCCCTACCTTGTCTCATGTTGTGTTGCTATGCTGATGGAGGCGAAGGTATTAGTTCCTGGAACTTGCGTCACTGGTATTTATACAGGTTCTCGTCTAATGAGGGAGGGATCTCCTTTTGTGGAAGAGAAGAAGAATATTCTCGTAAAGTCTCCAACATTGCTGGTGCTACCTGGGTTCACTCACCCAGTGTGTGTGTGTGTGTGTGTGTGTGTGTGTGTGTGTGTGTGTGTGTGTGTGTGTGTGTGTGTGTGTGTGTGTGTGTGTGTGTGTGTGTGTGTGTGTGTGTGTGTGTGTGTGTGTGTGTGTGTGTGTGTGTGTGTGTGTGTGTGTGTGTGTGTGTGTGTGTGTGTGTGTGTGTGTGTGTGTGTGTGTGTGTGTGTGTGTGTGTGTGTGTGTGTGTGTGTGTGTGTGTGTGTGTGTGTGTGTGATCACACATGCACTTGACAGCCTCTGCTACCAAGTTGATCTATACAGCCCAGGTCGAGTTGACACTCTTTTGAGGATTTTATGTTTAAAAGAAAATATTTGTTTAAAGTTTAAACCCACCATGAATTCTTTGAAGTCGTGATACTTTTTTCCTGGAAAGGAAGTACGTGATAATCCCGCTGTTTGAAATGTAATCTTTGGCTCAAACTGAATGGTTCCCTGTTTTGAGAACCTGCTTTCTGTTTCTCACAGGTCCTAATCTGCTTCTGCAAAAACACGACAACGAGGGACCTGCCGCTCCGGCTGATCGATAGTCAACAAGCACTTGGTTTACCCTCCCATCTGCCCAAAGAACTTCTACTCTCAGATCAGTCACACGTTTTCAGCTTGAGCTGTCGATCGCACACACCCCCCCCCACGCTCGACGGATTTAAAACGAAAGCTTAGTGCAGCGCCCACACACAGCGACGGCAAATATGGCCGCCCAGCTGGCCAACTTTGGCAAAATCCTGCTGCGCCGCCGGGCGTTGGACTTGTCTTGCGAGGAGACCCGATTCGCCCGCTGCCTGTCCACGCTGGACCTCATCGCCTTGGGGGTGGGCTCCACACTCGGCGCCGGCGTCTACGTCCTCGCTGGCGAGGTCGCCCGGGAAAAAGCAGGTCCGGCTATCGTCCTCTGCTTCCTCATCGCCGCGCTGTCCTCCATGCTGGCCGGACTGTGCTACGCCGAGTTTGGCGCCCGTGTCCCGAAAACCGGCTCCGCGTACCTGTACAGCTACGTGACGGTGGGAGAAGTCTGGGCCTTCATCACCGGCTGGAACCTCATCCTCTCCTACGTGATCGGTGAGATCTGTCTTCACTCTCAGCAGAATTGTTGCGTTTCCACTTTTAATAATACTAATAATAACTTTATTTATATTTCACCTTTCAAAAACAATGTTTACAAAGTGCTCCACAGAGTCGAGGCAAAGCAAGTGGAATAGTAAGAAACCAATATTACATTTAAAAGTATATATAAAAAATAATTACTAATAAATTAAAAACAGACAAACTAAATTAGGGGAACCAAAGTTCTGCACGAAAAGACTAGATCACTTAAAAGCTGTTCTTTAAAAATGGGTTTTAAGAAGTGATTTAACAGAAGTTACCTAATCACTCCGTTGTTAACGCATAAATCTGTCTGCTCTCTTAAAGGCACGGCCAGCGTTGCCAGGGCATGGAGCTCAACGTTTGACAGCTTGGTGGAACAAAAGATCTCCGACTTCTTTAAAGCCTCCATGACGATGAAGGTGCCCGGGAATGTGCTGGCCGAGTACCCCGACCTGTTCGCCCTCATCCTGGTCCTGCTGCTCTCGGGTGAGTTATCACCCGGCATGGTCGTTATCCTCAGTAGACAAGTGTGGGACGGTCAGACGGTTAATATCGTAGCAGGGCATGCTGTTCTTGCAGGGTTCGTACGGTCATGGAAAACCTGGAAAAGTCATGGAATTTTAAAATTTCCAGGCCTGGAAAAGTCATGGAAAAAACTTCAATCGTAAAAGTTTGGGAAAAGTCATGGAAATTTGTTATGATTAGGTGTTCATTTACACCGAGTTTTAAATAATTAATATTTTTTTTAAAGAAAGACGCTCAAAATATAAGCCGGCGTACGCTCTCAATACACAACATTTTCTAAATGTTTCATGTTTTACCGAGATTTCGGTTTAGTCATGGACATTTGGTTTAAAGTCCTGGAAAAGCACTTCAGTGGCTCTTAAAAGGCTCTTATTGTGGTACTTTTGTAGTTTGACTATGTTGAGGAAATGTTACTTTCTGTATTCTTGTTGTTCTTAGTTTATACTCTTGGTTGAAATGCACTTATTGTAAGTCGCTTTGGATAAAAGCGTCTGCTAAATGACATGTCATGAAAAGTCCCGGAAATCCATTGGTCAAAATGTGTAAGAACCTCGTCCTGCTCTGAAGTTTGAACTCTGCCATCTCGCTCCTCTCTCCCTGTCCTCAGGACTTCTGGCCTTTGGCGTGAATGAATCGGCGTTGGTGAATAAGATCTTCACGGGCATCAATCTGGTGGTGCTGGGCTTCGTAATCATCTCTGGCTTTGTTAAAGGGGACACAGCCAACTGGAACCTGACGGTGGACGACTACCACAAGTTCATAAACGACACCAACAGCACCAGGGTTGCGAAGTGAGTGTTCGACAGCCGTCTGCGAATGTACTCATCGTCTCTCCGTTTCGCCGCGCGTCTGATCGCCAAGCGTCTCTCTCGTCACTCAGAGTCGAGGAGGAGTTCGGCGTGGGCGGCTTTGCGCCGTTTGGCTTGAACGGAGTCCTGTCTGGTGCGGCCACCTGCTTCTACGCCTTTGTGGGCTTCGACTGCATCGCCACAACGAGTGAGTGGCTTCAACGACCGCATCATGAGACGAGACGGGGTTCACGCAAATGCATTAGAAACGACAGACGGACGTCACAACGCTTTCCGGAGCGTCTCAAGTGGCTGGCCGGGCTTTCTGCTGCTTTAGTACGCACGCACTCTGTGACATAAGAAGTTAGTATCTTCAGTCATGAGACTTCTGGGTTCTCTTTCAATAACATGTTTTTAATTCATCATCTTTAAACCGGTACTGGGCTGAAACGCCTGTTTCTTGTTTTTAAAAAGGTGCAGTGTAGTTATTTCAGATGCTGTGACGACTGCACCTCATCTACGTGTTAACGAGCATAACGGACTAAAAACGACCCACGCTGGTGTCGGTTGGCGTGGTTTCGCGTCTCGTCTCGTCAACTAATCCTCTTTTTGTGTTGTCGTCTTCAGGCGAAGAAGCGAAGAACCCCATGCGCTCCATTCCCGTGGGCATCGTCGCCTCGCTGCTGATCTGTTTCTTCGCCTACTTCGGCGTGTCCGCCGCCCTGACCCTCATGATGCCGTACTACCAGCTGAACACCCAGAGTCCTCTGCCCGAGGCCTTCAGCTACGTGGGCTGGGCTCCGGCCCGGTACATCGTGGCCGTGGGCTCCCTCTGCGCTCTGTCCACCAGGTGAAGAGGCGACTAGTTCTCTTTGTTTCACAGTGCGTATAGAACCCCTTTTAAATATCTTATGTTCAATACTAATTCTTGCTCTCGTCTCAGTCTCCTCGGCTCCATGTTCCCCATGCCCCGTGTCATCTACGCCATGGCGGAGGACGGGCTGCTGTTCCGCGTGCTGTCCAGGATTAACGCTCGCACCAAGACTCCCCTCCTGGCCACCATTGCGTCCGGCGTAGTTGCAGGTGAGCCGCCTGCCTCGGCTCTGGGATCGCCGTGCGGCCGGGCTGCGTAGCCACCGGGAGGCGGCTTGTTTCCGTGACCTCTGACCCTGGGAACAAACCCCAAAACGACACGCAAGATCGCCTTAGTCTGTTTAGAAAGGCAAAAGCGTGTAGGAGGGTAGGAGGACTGGATGTCCTCACGGGAGGAGGAACCCTGCGTGGTTGGGAACCTCGCTGGGTTCTGCCGGGCAGCTTCAGAGCCCCGACTCCCTCCATTTAGATGCCAAACCAGTTTAACCAACCCGTGTTGCTTTATTCCACCACCACAACCGCTAATGTCTGAGCACTATTGTCCCACTGCAGCGCCGTACACGAGGTACAAGCAGATGAACAATAGCCTCTGGGCTAACTGGCACATTTACTGAAATGTTTTTATTAATGTGCACTGTCTCTTATTAATAAATAATAATAAACCCAGTAATAGAGCCTCATAAACAATCTGAGCCAACCATGTTGGTAAATCACAATATACAAACCAGTTTGATTTATTTTTTTACAATAGTAAGAAGATGGAAAGGTTACAAAAAAGGGATAATGAAAGATAAGTCAATGAAAAGACAGAATGTCAGAAATTGAAAAGCCCAATAAGACGTGGAGTGTCAGCCAGAGGACAGAGGACGGAGGACAGAGGACAGAGGACGGAGGACGAGGACAGAGGACAGAGGACAGTGTGCTGTTGGTCGTGCAGCACACGGCAAGACCAACGCTGCCACTCCGACTCACGCGTTTGTTTAATCTTCGAGTTTCATCAATTAATCAAGTGGTGAATTCGTTATTTTAATAGAAGAATAGAGAGATCGGTTGTGAGTGTGGTGTGTCTCGGACCTTTCTGGTGCAGACCTCAAGTCAACACTTTGTGTGTGTGAGTGTTGTTGTTGTTGTTTTCTACTCATGGTCAGCAGGCTGTCTTTGCCGTGTCTTCAGCCTCTCGGCTCGACAGCAGCCGGTCTGTTCACGATCAAGAACTCTTCAGAAAAGTGAAAAGGAGCGATGGATTTAATCTGATCCATTGTAATGTGTCTGTGTTCCTCTTTGTCTCCAACGTTACAGAGATATGCAGCACGCTAAATGTTCTAAGAACTCAGTTTTTACTTTACTTTTTGTCCTCCTTACAGCTCTGATGGCCTTCCTGTTCGACCTGGCCGCTCTGGTGGACCTGATGTCCATTGGGACTCTGTTGGCGTACTCTTTAGTGGCCATCTGTGTCCTCATCCTCAGGTGAGCACCTCAAACATTCCCGTGTGTCCCAATCCGTGTGCACACTAAATGGTTTTGGACTAAACTGAATGCACAGTGTGTTTTTGCTTTGGAGCGACCGTCCACTTGATGAACGTTTGCATGCTTCCAGTCCTTCTGGTTTCTCTGTGAATCCCTCCCTCTGACACTCTCCTGTCCCTCCGCAGGTACCAGCCGGGCACCCTGAGCTCGTCCAGCCAGACGGAGAAGCTGGTGGAGCTGGTGGAGGGCGAGAAGGTGGCCGTAGGCGGAGGAGACAGCGGCGACGAGTACGGCGCGGAGACGGAGGCGAGGCCGCGCCGCGAGGCCTTCACCGTGAAGCTGCTGTTCTGCCCGAGCGGAAACAACCCCACGCAGACCTCGGGCAACATCGTCTACGCCACCACTGCTATCATCTGTACGTTTTAAATTAATTTAATTTATTTAACCAGGAAATGCCTCATTGAGATTCAAAATCTCCTTTACAAGTGTCCTGGCCAAGACGGTAGCAGTAGCACGTCACACAAAGTTTCAGACAATATAGAATAGAATAGAAATATACTTTATTAATCCCCAAGGGGAAATTTGTTGACATCTGACAACTAAATACAATAAAATATAGATATAAGAAAGAAAGTGACTATGCATAAAGTATAGTATAGTATGCAAAGTGAAATATAAAGTATAATATATATGTATATATACAACATGTATGTAAATACAGCAATGTAAATTAAAATTATATATATATATTTTTTTATATATATATAGATATAGACAGTGTGCAAAGTGTGTGTATGTGCATAGTGTAAATTAAATTGCAGTGCAGATCAACAGTGTAAGTATGAATGTGAATATGTACAGTGAGTTATTGCAAGTTTCTGGCAGGAGGTGATTTGTTATAAAGCCTCATGGCATAAAACAGCGACAGACGATATAAAAAACAAAATCACAGCATGAAATAAAACTAAAAACTGAGACTCAAGCTAACACAACGCAGCTCACACAGGAGCACAAACCTCCGTCATAGAAAACATTTACAACTAGATGAATTTCCCTCCAATTCTTTTAATCTATACAGATAAAATGAAGATGCGTTTTCACCTCGGCGCCGCCGTCCTAACGCGCTCTTGTCTCCTTCTCGTCTCCCCGCAGCTCTTTTCATCACGGTGCTGTGCGTTATCCTCGCCAACTGCCTCACGCAGCTGCTGGCCGGCCACGCGGCCGTCGTGTTGGCGTGCGTGATCCTGACCCTGCTCTGCATCGTCTGTCTCGTCATCATCTGCAGGCAGCCGGAGAGCAAAGAGGCGCTCACCTTCAAGGTAACGCACCCTTTGTGTGACAGAAAGGAGATCACGCTGTTTCGGGATTATCACACAGGGTTCTTACGGTCATGGAAAATCTGGGAAAGTTACGGAATTTTTAAATGGTCATTTCCAGGCCTGGAAAAGTCATGGAAATGTATTATATTCACTTGTTCCTTTACGCCGAGTTTGAAATAATGAATATCTTTTTAGAAAGAAAGACTCAAAATGTAAGCCGGTATACGCTCTCATACTGGCGGCGCAATTTTCTTTTTTTTCCGCGTTGCAAGTGAACGCATCTTGACTGGAAAGTTCAATGGCCATAGCTCGGGAAGCAAATGCTTATTCTTTAAATAACATATTGTCTCCTATTCATTTGTTTCATTAAATGTATACTGTATGCTTTGGAATTCACATTGTTTAAATGCTAAATGTTCTAAAGTTTTCATGTATAAACCAAGATTTCAATTTGGTCATGGAAATTTGGTTTAAAGTCCTGGAAAACCATTGTCCAACATGTGTAGGAACCCTGATCACACTGTTTATGACGACGCCCACTTTGTATTGACCTCGTCACACATTGCTCCCCGACTCCGTTTAAGCAGAACCAGGTGGATTTTAAAATAGCTCTGCTGACCTTTCCCCACGTCCTCATTCCACTAGGTCCCTCTCCTCCCCTGGTTGCCCCTGTTCAGCGTTTTCGTCAACATCTACCTCATGATGCAGCTGGACCGGGGGACGTGGTGCCGCTTCGCCGTCTGGATGCTGATCGGTACATTTGAACATTACCCCACCCCCGTTCTCCTTTTTTCTAGCGCTCCACACTCACGCGACTGGTTTGTAACTTTCCCATCGCCTCTCTCTCTGCCCCCCTCCCAGGTTTCATCATCTACTTCTGTTACGGCATCAGGAACAGCAGTGAAGGGGCCAAAAGGTCGTCCCCCCGTAAATACGAGCCCGCGCTGCAGAGCAAGAGCCCAATTTACACCGCCGCTGCCAACGACAGCGACACGGAAGCGGGCGGCAGCCCCTGAGGCGCGCGGACGCCAACCCGGGGAGCGTTGCCGGAGCGTCCACACTCATTTTGGCAGTCCGGTTGAACTAGCGGCTCGGAACGCAGCCCTGGGTTTAGGAGGGAGGAGAGGCAACACACACATCTTACCTCTGATTGTGGAGGCTGGTTAACTTGATGGCTAGACACTGAGAGAGCCACTGTGTCCCGTGTGTGCGTGTGTGTGTGTGTGTGTGTTTCGATCTGTTTGTACTTAGCCGTAGCCCTCTGGGAGATATTTACCTGCCTCTAACACATGCTACGAGTGGACCTGACTAACAAAGAGTTCTGCGGGTCTCCTCATCCGAGTTCTGTTTTCCGTTATATGGGACAATGTTAGACTTTTAAGTGTTTTCGTCTTCGCTTCCTTTCCGTTACTGGTGGCAGCGGTGTCTCCCCCTAGTGGCCCGGTGTGGCGCAGCATGCAGCGTGTGGAGCCGCACCTGGCCACTAGGGGGAAATACCAACTAGTATGCGCATGACTAAAAACGATGACTTGAGCCGGCAACGGTACGATCGTAACGACACTCTGATCCGAGAGCCGGAGCCTCCGAGAGCCACCGCGAGGCGGCGGGGCCTTCGGGGGTCGACGCGTCCGGGTCACTGGTCCTTGTTTATTGCACTGGCCCGTTTGTTTGCGAGTAAACAGGGTAGCGCCGAGGCCGTCGGCTTACAATGTCAGGCAGGGCCTCGGTGCAGGTAGGTCAGTAGCACATAGACGACGATGATGTCGTCACCGCCGTTTCGGTTCAGTGTCTGAGGCTGAAGTACATGCCTTACACACCGCCCCTCTGCCCCCCCCGCCCCCAGAGAACAGCCATGCAGTCATTGTACTTTTTTTTATTTATTTTTTTTATGTTCTGAAACGTACATAAATTATTCAATATGTTCTCGCTTATTGATATGGTATTTGCAGGTATTTTGTGGCCTTTTGTTCCAACCTAACCCAAATGATGGGTTTTTTAAAAATTGCTTTTTACAGAGGTTAACTCCTTTTCCTCCATCGAAAGGGCCTCTGAGTAATTAAAGTAAGAACTGCAAAGCAGGAGTCATAGCATTTAGTTGTAAATGTTTTTCTCCCAAAACATGTTCATGTAAATATATGATTTTTTTAAAACAGCCTCCTGGTTAATTTGATAATTCCAGAGTTCATTTACACACTTGCACCCGTCTGGTTCACATTATTCTCATGGCTGTGCGGGGATGTTTGAGCAGATCTGAGGCGGTTGAGATTTTCCCTCAACACGCACATTAGTGACATCAAGTCATCTCCTGACGAGCTTTTACAATTTCAGTTAATACAATCTGTCCACCTCCGACTGGTCTGGGAGCCGAGGATCTGTTTCTGAACGAGGGGTCTGTCTTTTTTCCTCTAACCTCCTTTTTGTTTTTACTTCCTTTTGAGAAGACTCTCAAAGGTTCTCGTTTAGTTTCAATTGAAACTTGTTCTTGGCAGCTTTGTCTGTTGAGTTCACTTTTACTTTTATTGTATTCAACTGTACCTTGTTTTTACTACTTTATTTACCTCTACTGATAGAACTGTTAATATTCAAATCTTTTAAGTATTGTTTGTTAGAGACATATTTTTGTGTCGTATCAGTCGCAATCATTTTAATATGCTTTTTAGATGTTAACGTATTTGAATTTTTACATGTACAGTTTTTAGTATGCTTGTCTATTTTTGGGGTCTCCTTGTTTTTACTTCCGTTGCAAACGTTTTGCGTAAAACATGTAAAATGTAATCCTTTCTGACCAAATGAACTTATTTTTTGGAAATGTTAGTTTTCCAAAATGAAGAATGACCACTAAAAGTTGTTCTCTAAATTGTGTAATATGAAAGAATGTTTAACCCCAACCTTCTAGAGTCAATATAACTTATTGTTTATAGTATGTTTTGTTGATCAAGTAAAGTGCTTTACTGTAAAATGTACAGTATTTGTTTAAAAATGTATCTTTATTTTTAAAATGCTGTAAATCATACACTCTTTTTAACATGAGTATAATTTGGTAAGGGATGTTTTTGTGTGTGTAAATTACCATTGGAAGTTTCATTTGACACTTAATGCTACTGAAATCCAAATTATACAAATTGAGCCCTTTTTTCAAAACTGTTCCCGCTGGATGCAATATTGAAGCATTGCTGTATATCCTCATAAAACGACCCAACATTCATTATTTTTGCTCCTTTTGAAAAAGTAAATACATCACCCATAAAGTGGAGAAGGGCGTGGCGGTAGAGGGAAAGTTGGGTTCACCAGTGTTTCTAGAAGATGTGAGTTAGTAAACTTGTGCCTATGAACCATCCTTCTACCACTACTCTAGTAGTGTTAGAAGTCTAGTCTACTAGTGACACTAGTTAACACTAGTCTGCCGGCCCGCGGCGTCATAAACCGGCTTCGTGGCTGTGACGCGTCACACAGCGCTCTCACTCCGCCCTCGTGCCTTTTACACTCTACCCCTCAATGACATCTCATTAACACCTTTTTTTATTTTTTTTCCTTTTATTGCTATAATTCTGTACATATCACCGTCGGGTGTATTTTCTGTTTTAAAATAAAATAAAACAATAATTCAATCATTCATGCATGTAGACTTGTTTTTAAGTAAAGCTGCAGACTTTCCTTCCGACTGAGCTGCAGGACGCGGAGCCTCTTCACTGATTTATCCGTGAGTCACCTGTGATGACTCAACTGTTAATGTTTTTCTGGTATTTTAATTAATGACTAGCTGCCGACTAAGCAACAGGTCTATAAAACAGATGTCTTACTTTTCTCTCTTCACAGTGTAACTATGCACTGCCATTCAGTCCGTATTACTGGTTTTAGGAATAGGCCACAACTTTACTTATGTAAAAAGTATGAAACGGTTAAAGATTAAATTGACAATACAAAAGGAAGTATACAAATGCATTTAGAATTGAAAATCCAAACACTCCTGTTTCATCTTGTCCTTTTTTATTTTTGTTTGCCCTAACAGTTAAATACACACACACATTGGCATGGAGCAACCACCCTGTGTGTCTGCCTATGGCACCATGGCCTCCAGTCAACCTGTATGTTCCCTCCCTCCTGTGTGTGTGTGAGTGTGTGTGTGAGAGGCCTCTTGTCTCTTAATATCTGTTCGGTCTATATTCAAAAACGGTGGTACCTCATGAAAAGCTCACCTGCTGAGAAACCATAGATATGTATTTATTATGTTAGTACAGCTCGCAATAGGAACACTTCTTTCTTTAATTTCTTTAAGGAGGAATAGGCCAGAATCTTTAAACATGGTATTGAAATAGCTTGTTATGTCCCGTGACGGAGGCGGCCCTGTTCCAGGAAGAGGGTGGAGCTCTGTCTCTCAGGCCTGGCACACCTGGCATTTCCTAATCAGTGGGCGGGGCATATCTACACCCTGGAAGAAAGTCTCTCTCTCTCTCTCTCTCTCTCTCTCTCTCTCTCTCTCTCTCTCTCTCTCTCTCTCTCTCTCTCTCTCTCTCTCTCTCTCTCTCATATATTATGTGTATGTTACGGCCTGCGCACCCATAGACAACCGAGAGGCCGTAACATAGCTTGTCCTCTTTTGCTCTTTCTTCTCCACACATTAAGACTGCCCTCTAGTGGCCGCGCTCAGCATTACGTCACTCATTACGACCCAATATTGGCTTCAGTCTTTGTACCTTCATTTATTTACAACTATTGTTGTAGTAATCCCAGAGTCAACTTTGTCAGGGTTAGGTTTCAAATAAATTATTTATTTTATTTACTTTCAGGGTTTTCATACAGACATTTGATATTTGTCTTTATTATTTCTGCTCTGATGAGATTCCAGGAACTAAATGAAATGACTATTTTACATAATATAAAACATCAATATTTAATTTTTTTTAACAATTTTAGTTAAAATTATAATAATACATTTATTTTATTAGGTGCCTTTCAAGGCACTCAAGGTCACCGTACAACACATTAAAACAGTTACAAATTGAAAATGGACGCATGCAATGATTAAATATGAATATGATTGAATACATAAATGCATTGTAGACATAAGATAAATATTTAATACTCAAACAAACTGCTGAAATCAGTTAACAAAAGTATGATGCCCCAAAGCGTTCAATATAACGAGTTAGTATGACAAATAAATCAAACAATCATTTAAAAAATAATTTCTGAATCTCATATTTTTATTGGAGTTACTTTCCATTTCATAATAGACAGACATTTTCCAAAGTATAATTTTTATTTTAAGGAATTTAAAAACAGTTAAATTAACTTCACTTTAATTATCATTTCTTAAACAGCGATATCACCTTTTAGCCAATCAGAAGACCCCATTTTCTTAGCTTTCTTAAGATAGCTCAACAACTGCTTTTTAGACCGTTAGCTCCTCCAACAACAACAATGTCAAATATTAACCAAACCTTGCATCAGTGGTAAATGAGCCCAGTACACAGACATGTGACTCGCCTCTCCTCTAGTTTAACAAGCCTGAACTCACCCAGCTGCAAACTAGCTGCACAGGATCATGAATAATGACCAAAAGCTGGTGAATTCAGAGTCACTTTGTGTTTTATGAGGAACATCTGGGACCAGTTGACGCCATTCTGTTTCTCTAACAGCAGCTACTGAAAAATATCAAGTTGATTGGGACATGAGGCAAGATGACAACACCGCTGAAACTAAAATAGGAAATTTGAAATATACTGCCATCAAGAA
This sequence comes from Liparis tanakae, assembly GCA_036178185.1. Lineage (NCBI taxonomy): Eukaryota > Metazoa > Chordata > Actinopteri > Perciformes > Liparidae > Liparis > Liparis tanakae. The sequence goes on along the minus strand of CM070088.1, from coordinate 7,531,560 downwards.
AATGGCATCATGCAAAATAACACATTTTCAAAAAGGGGCATATTAAATACAAATGTAAATAATTAAATATAAATGAACTCCAATAAAAATGTAATTGAGAAAATAACAAACAACATTTCATCATAAGTTCGAAGCATCTCTTCATTTATTTTACAAATTGACGGTTCATTTATATATTTTACATGATTTAATATTGAACATATCGGGGTTTCAAACGAAAGGCTTTAAGGTTACGTCTTAACAGTTCTCACCAGTAAATCAACACAGTAAACATGAATGTGGGTACTTTACAGATTGATAAATCTCCTTGCTATTATTAAGTTATAATGGCTATCAATGAGCAGCTACAGTATCTTTTTCCTTTCAGCAAACGTACCGTTTAACATTTTCACAGTGCAACCTCTTCCTCAAGCGGTCGTTAGCAGGTCGCAGTTGGACAAACAAACGACAGGTCCAGCTGAGTCTCGAACTTTGGTTCAATCTGAGTTCACTTGCATTTTCATCCGCTCTCTTCATGTTTTAAGCCACTTGGATTCGTAGTGCAGTACAATCAGCGAGGACCTCTTTCCGTCTCGTCTCTCCCACTGGTTCAATAGTCTGTACACGGTTGCAATATATATTATGCATGAAAAGGAAGAGGGATGGCTCGGTCTCGGAATCTCTGATTCACACAGTTCACTGACGGTATCAGTCATGAAGAGAAGGGCACCGACAACATCACGATCCACTGGAGTATATCTGTACACATCGGGGAAGGCCAAAAGTGCAGTAAAGCTTGAAGTGTTGAGCGCTTCAAAGACAGCAGGATTATTACCGTCAGTCACACACACACACACACACACACACGCACACGCACACACACACGCACACACATGCAAACAGAAGAGTGAGATTGGGATGCTTCTTGTGCTTCTACGCCTGTTAGGAACATCGATAAAGAGCCATGAACAGGCAGCGAAAGATAAAAACAATGTCTTGTATATATATATAGAAGTAAATTGTGTAACTGAGCAGGGGAAATATTATGAATGCCCCCCCAAAAAAGTGGCCAAGGCGGGAGACAGATCTCCTCCAGGTGGGAGTCCACTGAAGAGCGACGACCTGCCGGCCCGTGAGCCTTCGGGGGAATCAGCAGAAGCACTGCCGGCTGCCCTTGGTGACCTCCTCGGAGGAGTGGACGGTGTTGGGAACCAATCCACTCTTGACGCCCTCCCAGCCGTCCTGGATCGTAATGTCCCCGCTGCGTACCAGCTCAAAGATGTCCTTCGTCAGATCTACAAACGCCTTCGGAAAAAGAAGCAACGGGGTTAGGATCTTAAAGTAATCTTAAAAAGCTTCCAAGGCAACACGATGAAGCTGAACGAGATAACAGCTGATCCTGCATCTGTGAATAAAGAGCAACGTCCGGTCCGCACCTTCTCCACATTGATGGATTCCCGTGCCGACGTCTCCACGTAGCGCATCCCGTAGGCGCCCGCCAGCTTCTCGGCCTCGTGCTGGCTCACCTGGCGCTGGGCCTCCAGGTCACACTTGTGGCCCACCAGCAGGAAGACGATGTTGTGCGGCTGGACGTGGCTCTGGGCCTCTTCCAGCCAGTTGTGGACGTTCTGGAAGGAACGGCGGTTTGTGATGTCGAAGAGCAACAGCCCTCCCACCGAGTTACGGTAGTAGGCTCTGGTGATGGACCTGCAGAGAGGAAGAGGGAGGGATTAGGAAAGTGACTTTGTGATGCTGGGATTAAAGAAACAAATGCTCTGTTTCCTCCTGCGCGAGTCCTTGATGAACCACAGCGGCCAGCTCACACTACTGGGCCTTTTTGCTTTTTAAGTGAAGTATATATTTGTGAACAATTTATTTTAAAGCTGTATGTCTTCAGGAGGAATCGATGGTGCTGAGAGACACACAAACGGGACCGTGGGTTTGTTGTCAATGACAAAAATAAAGTATATTGCCAGGCAACTAAATCACCAGGTTAAGATTAGGGAAAGATTGTGGTAACAACAATTCCATTAAATTCACTTTTGTATAACCTATTATCACAAAATACAAATTTGCCTCGGAGGGCTTTACAATCTGTACACTTACACAACCTGACCTTTGACCTCAAGTTGGATCAGGAAAATCTCCCAAGAAAAAGAAAAAACCCTTTCACAGGAGAAAGAAAGGGAAGAAGCCTCCAGGAGAGCAACAGAGGAGGCTCCCTCTCCCCGGATTATCAAGTGTTGGATTGTGACAAGATGCAACCTCTTGGCACCATTCTGTGTTTTTTTCATTATTATAAACACATCCCGGGAAAAAGCATGAGGACGTAAATTGTAAAAACTCGGATCATAAATATCTAAAACGTGATTCAAAGAGGATTAAATGGTGCATCTGTTGGGAACTATTTTCAGCTGCGGGTTTAATGATCTAGTTTATAGAGCGCAGCAGAGAGGACTTAACATGAACTACAGTGCTCATGTTCATCATATTGAAGGAACATCTCATGGCACTAGTGTGTTGGTATTGGTTTAAATACACAGGCATTAGATACACACGTCAATTAGATTTATCCTTTTAGAAATGGTTCTGTGAGGTTTCAATTAAATTATCTTGAATGCCCATCTGGGACATCCAATCAGATCGGGACATGCGTTGGTCGTGTTGGTCTGGATTCTTAACACGGAGAAGAAATACATGGAAAAGCAGGAAAGGGACTTTTGTGTGTCGGTCGTGATGCCGTTCGGTGGACGGGTGAGAAGGACCAAGGAGGGGTGAAAGAGTTGTGACTTCACCTGAACCTCTCCTGCCCCGCCGTGTCCCAGATCTGGAGTTTGATCCTCTTGCCCGGCTCGATCTCCACCAGGCGAGAGAAGAAGTCCACCCCCACTGTGGGGTCTGACACCTGGGCGAAGCGTCCCTCGGTGAACCTCCGGATCAGACACGACTTGCCGACCGTGGAGTCTCCGATGACGATCAGACGAAACTGATAAAGCCATATCGTCTCCATGTCTCACCGAAAGAAAACCTGAGAGAAAAGAAAAGCATTAAGTCGAGAGATCACCGCCATGTTCTGTTCATGTTCCAAAAACTACAAAACCCAAAGACACTGAGTCACATGTAACATAAGGACAGAAACTAATCTACCACCTGATATTTTAGATCTAATCCACATTACAGCAATTAGTAAGTATTATGGCTAGTATGCATCTAATATAAATATATATATATATATATATATATATATATATATATATATATATATATATATATAAAGTGTTTAAAAGCTGAAGATAGAGCTGTTAAAATCAAGGTCAACATTTTTTTTAATTACTGTGAAATTATCTTTATATGAAATTTAAAACATGGTCTTGCAGTTTTGCTTAATAACAATGCAAATCCTCCACAGGGAAGAAAAAGACGTAAATGGAACAACAGCTTATAGATTTAACACGCTTTAAAGCCTTGATAGTGAGAACATCAGAATAACAGAGGATGTGTATGAATAGAAATCAAAAGCGAGTGTGACACACTGGGTCCACCACATGGATTATTCCTGGATTATGGCTGCCAACAGGAGGGGAAAGTAGTCATCTCAGCAATGTGCATATGATTTACTGTTGGGTGATCTAATTTGAGGGGAAGGGAGGGGGCAGGCCACTCCTCTCCAACTCAATAAACAGTGGTGTAGTCAGCCCCCATGTGGAGGCTGGTTGCTATCCAACAATAACCTCAAAAGAGGCCTTGAAGCTATCGCCAAATATGAGATTAATAAGGAAACAGCTGCGTAAGGGACTGCTAGTTAATAGTAAACTGCCTCCTGTATGACCTCTAGTGTTGCTCATGGTAAAATATTAGGCTCAGCTCATGAAAAAATAGCAAGGCCCAAGCCACTTAGCTTAATGCTAATATGAGTAATAGTGACATTAATGATTAGGGTTCAGGAAAATAATCTAATAGAAATCGGTAATAATGACCCACCTTATAGTTAATAGCTCAGGACCTGTAAAAAACAAACCCCATACCAACGATTATGTTTTCTAAAAATGATCCTCCAGAGTAGCAGTGGTTGGATTACAGAAATGAGCAGCCAATAACATGCATCGTACTAAACAGGCCTCTCGTCCGCCATCAGCGTGTACAGGTGAGAGCGGGCCGCGGAGGGTTCACACCGACAGAGGAGAGGAGCTGCGGGTTAATTTGATAATTTGTCCGTGATGATCCGCGGATGAAATGGCAGCGGGACACAACGGCAGCATCACACGTCTCCTCCTCGCCCTCATCAGCACCATTACCGTAACTGTACGCGGAGCAGCGCAGCAACAACACTCACAGCCCCCTTCACAGGCTGTAGGAACACACACACATCGAACTGGAAATTATAGCCGACAAAACTACCAGGAAATAGACACAACAACATCAACATCTGCCTTCCACACCACTATAACCCCTGTTTACATGGACGAAATTAGTTGTTCCCCCTTGCAATGTTTATATGTAATGCCATTTACCGCCTGTACAGTAAGGACGTTTTTTAATTACATTTGAAACGAACTTTTGACATACATGACACACTGTATGATAAGCCATGTCTAATATTTACTGTGGTTTTGATAGTTTTACTTACGTAAATGGTTTAAACCTATCAAAGAAAATCAGCTGCGTGATACATTCCGACATTGAGATTTTACGAGGATCACTTGAACGCACCACCAGTTAAACGCCGCTGCCTTGGATTTGCTCTCAGTCGACCGTCATGTGGGATTACACGGGCGGACTGCATCGATCACACGCGAGTTTGATCACTACTTTTTCCAAATCTCGATTGATATTGATTCTTAATAACTTGCGATGGTCTGAAGGAAATATCAAACAAGCCAAATATCAGTTATTCTACTTTCTGTTACTTTGCTGTAGTTTACACTTGTGTTCCGGATACCTGTGTGCACCCTTCACAAAGTTACTATACTTCCTCGAGGGGAGGCAGAGCTGCAACCATGCAGCAGGAGCTTTTGTTTAAAGTCCTGGTCATCGGGGACTTGGGAGTCGGGAAGACGTCCATCATCAAGCGGTACGTGCACCAGATCTTCTCCCAGCACTACCGAGCCACCATCGGCGTGGACTTCGCCCTGAAGGTGCTGCAGTGGAACCATGACACTGTGATCCGACTCCAGCTGTGGGACATCGCAGGTCTGTCAAACTGTAACGAGTTTACAGCTTTATTATTGCATCAGGTGACAGTTGACAGGATAAAGCTCTGAGTGTGTGTTTTAGGATCTTTGGAAACAAAACCCCACTGAACATATTTTAAAAACTACTTTTTAAAATGACTTTCTTGAAACCGAATACATAATAGGAATCAGTGATATACAACAACATTGATAACATGAAGATGTGTGTGTCTGTGAGCTGGATGGGTCCCTCCCTCATGTGAAGCTTACTCGAGGAATGTAGATTGTGTGCGTGGCTGTGACTCAAATGATCCCATGCAGATCATATCAGTCACATGATGGCAGCTACTGTAGAATAAACACACACACACACACACACACACACACACTCACTGTGTTTATCACTGATATAATGTGGTGTAAGTTGATTTAATTTTACGGACTTGAAGGGTATCTTTGCCTTATGTGTTTGTGTGTGTGTGTGTGTGTGTGTGTGTGTGTGTGTGTGTGTGTGTGTGTTTGTGTGTGGGTGTGTGTGTGTGTGTGTCTGATTGGCTTTACCATGCGTCCCAGGACAGGAGCGGTATGGGAACATGACTCGTGTCTATTACCGGGAGGCGGTAGGGGCGCTGGTGGTGTTTGATGTGACGAGGGCCTCCACCTTCGACGCCGTGCTAAAGTGGAAGGATGACCTTGACTCAAAGGTCAGCCCAAACTGTCACTCAGAGGAGTATCCATACAACCACATGAATGTCACAGTCACAGTCATGGTTAGGGCAGTGATATTGTTTTGGTTTAAAGATTCCTAATAAAAAGGAACGCTTCACTTTCAGATTCTTATCTGGACATCATCCACATTTATGTTTGAATATCCTTCATTTTCAGAGAAGGATGTCGACTGCTTGTTGTAGTCGCCTGGGTTTCATGTACTTACTGTGGGAACTAAATCAAAAGGAGATTTTGCTAAGAAAAGATTTAACAGCTGTCAGACGCACAAGTGCCTTTTCAAGAAAAGTAGTTTGAAAAATTGCAGCCACAATGTCCTAATATAATTATGTAAAGGGCATTATATCAATAGTCTGTAGAGAGAAAAGATGCTTATTAAGGCGTCAGCATTCCCTTTGCACCTTTCAGACGTTAGAATTGACCCTTACGAAAATAACTTATTGTCTCTAATGTGTCATCAAACCAATTATAAAGAGTGTTTACTAAAGAAAACTGCTTCCATGCAGAGGGGTGGTAAATACTCAAATGTGGAAAATGGCCCACACAGTAATTATGTATAAAATGTCAAAAAGAAAGCTTTAGCTAGTTACTCCCGGGCGCTTCACAGCAACCCTTTGCTCCTTAATAATAACTAAGGATGATCAATAATCAGAAAGGAAATTATAGTAGATTAGGTTATTATTTTAGGTATTTAAGGTATTTGGGTATTATTATTTTACTTTTAATGTCAATGTTGTTTTCTAAGTCTAAGTGTTTTTGTGATAATTGATCATGCTGTACTGCATTTTATGTATTTGTATTGTATTGTAATGTTTTTTTGCCTGGACCCCAGGAAGAATAGTCTCCACTACGGTGTAGACTAATGGGGATCCTTAAAAAACTAAACTAAACTAAAACCAATATCCTCATACTAGCTGATCGATGTTGTTGTTATCCAATGTACATAAAGATTTATAAGACAAGGGTAATTATTACAACTTATTGTATCGCCTGTATGACAAGTCTGTCCAGCCGTCAACTCAATCGTCCCTCTTCAGGTGACCCTGAACCACGGGAGGCCGGTTCCAGCGGTGCTCTTGGCCAATAAGTCGGACCAGCTGGCCCCCCAGCAGCCCAAACTGGACTCCTTCTGCCGGGAGAACGGCTTCGTGGGCTGGTTCGAGACCTCTGCCAAGGTACGAGGGGGGAAACCCCGGATACGTGACTGCAGCTGTAGGGAAACGAGTGGGAAAGACATTTAGAGTTACATTTAAGTCGTATTAGTAACATTTTCCATCGATTGCATAATGAACTGGTGATATCTATGTAAATATAAAAGTTTACAGGGCTTTTTTTTTATAAGCCTCCGAATGGAAAGCGTCGTGAAGGGGGTTGACTGGAGGTAAAGACTATGAATGATTTCATTTGGTGGGGAATGACATCACCTGCTCTTCATATAATATACACAGTCAGGTGAACAATAATAATATAACAGTAGGTCTACTTTAAAAAATAATTCTGAAAATCATGTCGGGAGTTTCAGCACAAACAGAAACAGTCAGTGATTATGTGGCGTGCTCTCCTCAGGCAACCGGAGGAATTTTTTGCAGTCGGGTGCGAGTTACCCGCTGTTATTCCAGCCCAGCTAATGAAATACACACGAGGATGCGAGTCACAGACCGTGGTGTAGTTAGTAAACACTAAAGGCGCAAAAGACCGATTAGAAACAAAAGTGTTTCAATCCTGAATCAAAAATCTGACTTTTTGATTTGCTGTGTTTGCCATCCTGACTGAATGGAAGAAGAAATAGCTCAATGCTAAATAAGTCACTCCCTGACATATTGTGTGTAACTAATAAGTGCCGAGTCAGTTTACTCACACTTTAGATGTCAACATGACAGATAAACATTGGACTGGGTTCTTCACAATCATCACCATAGAGCCGGGTTTACAAATTAACATATTTTTTAGGGGCAATTTTTGCCCGACTGACTGAAATCCAGGGGCATTTAAAAATAAATTAGAGAAAACTTGTAAAATAACATTTAACCTTTGTTCAAAACAATAAATATATTTATTTACACTTACAGTATATGAACAATTGTCATAAAATGGCAATAATAAGACTATTATTATACAGCCATATTAAACAAACAAAAAACATAGATCAGACGGTCATATTCAATTGTATTATTTCTTTGTGGTTATTTATTGTTATTAAATTTGTTAAATAACTATTAACAATTATAACTTATTTCTTAATGAAGTCCTCCTCACACTCACAGGTCGGATCAGGAAACGCTCCATTCGGTTCTTCACACACACACATCACGGCCAAAATCAAAACATGACGTGGCAACTGGACCGGGTCATATAGGCGACGATGTTTTTGACAAGTTCATAATTATTAGAGGAAATTCTGGAGGCATTTTCTGCCTCTCTCCTAGTGATATGTTTGTTTGTTTTGTGTATTTTATTCAGTACAATCAAATCAAATACAATACAATAATATTCTATATAATATACAAAAGAGAAAGACTGAAAAGGTATAGGTAGAAACAAAAAATGCTTATAAATTCCTATCCTGAATTGAAATAAAAATAAATCAGAAAATGTATATAAAATAAATATTTATATATTCTACCACATACATCTTCCATATAAATATGTTTTATTCACATTTATAACTCTCAAGAATTGTTTTATAAATAATTCCCTTGAAAACCAAAAAGCAGTTCACCATTCTTACATCCATTTTAACATTATTCCATAATTGGACCCCTACAACAGAAATACATCTTCTTTTAATCCCTTTTTTAGCCTTTTGTACAATGAACTTACAAACATCTCTCAACTCATATTTACATTCATGTATCGAAAATATCAGGGGCAACGTTACATTTCTTGGGGACCGGTTTTTGCCCTGATGTATTTCCGACGCTGCGTAGAGCTTCGCCTCTTCGGCTGAGTGTGAAGTGGATCAAAAGGCTTGTGATTTCTTTCCCTCAGGAAAACGCCAACATCGAGGAGGCGGCGCGCTGCCTGGTGGGCCACATCCTGAGGAACGAGGAGAGCCCGCTGGTGGAGCGAGAGCCCGGCTCCCTCGTCCTGTCTGGATACACGAACACCGCCAAGGACCATCTCAACTGCTCTTCGTGTGTGAAATAGTGACTCCCGACCAATCACAGACAACCAGGAAGTGAACAGCTGTGTGGCCACCCAGATAAGTCTGACTCACGGACTGTTTGTAAAAGAAAAACACTGCCTTAGGCCGAGTGATTCATGAAGGAAAATGTAAAATGGGTAGAGCCGATGTTCACACTGCAGGTCAACAGGATATCACTAAAGATGGACTTTTGATTCATCCTGCACAACCTCTAGGAGTGTTACATGTTGATTTTTCAATCCAAGGTAAAACCTGTCTTACATTGTTAATGGTTTTAAGGTGGTAGGCATTGAATGTTCCAGACTGATTTGTTTATTCCATCCTTTTGTTGCCACAGATCGCCCACTGTCATTTCTTTCTCTTAAACATATTTTTCATTGTGACAGCTCTTAAAAATGCGGCATGAACACAAACACAACAACGTGAAGCCTTCTGGCGTTCTTTGCACTTTTGTTGAGGCGACCATCATGCAGTCGGCTTTTAGATCAGCGGACGAGTCTTTCAGGGATATGAAAACAGCTAAAACTACATAAAAGAACCTGAACTTCCTGCATTGAACCCAAAGATAAACTCTGTGATAACATACACAACAGTGTTTCTACCCATCCAGTCCCCACCATAAGTGTGAGGTCGAGGAAATAATGCCTTCAGATTCAGGTTCCCACTGTCTTTATAGCTGAAACTCTCAGAGAATTAGATGAGAAGATTGATCTTTGCTTTTAATTCACGGCCAACGGCCATAAAGATGAAACCAGAGGGAAACAGCTGGCCTGGCTCTGTCCAAACTAAACCCTCTCTATAACTAACACGCTCATTTGTTTAAAGGGCCAGTGTGTAGCATTTCTGCTGTTGTATTAGCATAAATGAAATGTAATATTCATAACTATCTCCTCATTGATGCAAATAAGAATCAATGTGTTTTCATCACTTAAGAATGAGCTGTTTGTATTGACGCAGAGAGGAGGTCCTCCTCACTGAGCCCACCATGCTGCACCACCATGTTTCTACAGACAGCATGAGGACCTGCCGTGTGTTATGCCACCTGAAGGCCAAAGCGGCGACATTCCCAGTCTGGCTTGTGTTGCTCCTAAAGGGTAATTATGGTGCCTCTGAGCGAGGTGTCACCGCGGTTTTGGCTGCTCACGTTACCGCAGATCTCAGAAGGTGAGGATCAATTTGTTGCTTGATGCCACCAAATTAGACACACTGTCCCTTTAACGCATATAAAAACAATTTTTTTTGCATACTATTTCTCGGCTCTGCGCAGTTACCGAGCAACCAGAAGCAACTCCTGGTTACTTAACCTCTAATTGCTGTCTTTACACTTCAGTTTTTGCTTGAATTATAAAAAGCCACAATGTGTTAATTAGTGATCTTTATCGGCTTGTTGTTATCTTTGTTTCCAGTCGACATGCGAAACTAACTGGCTGCTGGATGTCGTCTAATATCTAACAAACAGGTATCAATGTCATCATCTTACGCTCAACAAGAAAGTGAATTATGCATATTTGTGTAGAGTCAAACATCTTTTGAGATTTTGTTTTGGCCCAACTAATGTTTTAATAATCATACATAGTCATTTAATAAGATGATGATTGAAATGAATGAGATTGTGTCCACTAAAGATCACCTGATGCTGCACATAGTGGCCGGCATTATTTTCCTGCCTTATTTCATGTTGCGAATTAAATCATTTCAATTGTGTCGGGTGTTTTTGGTCTTCGGTTTAACTAATTCCTCTGGGCTTAGCAAGAAACGAGCAAACGTATCTTGTAACTCACCGTGTAGTCGCGTCAGAGCGTTGAATAACCTCTCATCCGTCATTAGGAAGACCGTATGATCCATCTGTTGAAGAAGATCACAGCCTTCAATCTTTGCTAGTCTGATGTGAAAATGAATTCCTTTATGGGAGCATCCCGTATATTCACAACATAACGGTCCTGCACATACGTAAAGACATCTGCTCTCACACTGGATCATGAACCCACGGGCTGGAGCATCTGCTCTCACACGCCACCAAGAAAGAAACCTGCAGGACCCTTTACAGTCAGAAATAAACATAAATGTTGTGAAGGTAATGGGGTCGGGTCTGTTTAGCAGATATGTCCATGAAATGAAGAATTCAAGTCGGTAATAAAACCTGAAGGCTCTAAGTGGATTGATAATTTCTTTAATTGTGACTAGCAGTGTGAACCATTTCAAAACACGTCTTTTTCCAACACTACACTCTTCATAATATACAGCATCTCCTTAGTTAAGCACTAATTTCCGTTTCATCAATGTTTACACGTGTAGTTTCAGTCGATAACGGATTACATCACATCCTCAAAGTGTATTTTTCACACTAAATATAAAAAAAACTTTTAAAGTGAAACTATAGTAGTCAAAATATTGGTACTACTGTTATATGAGGAGGTATCCTCAACCCTAAAATGGATTACTTGCCAGTCAACAACATGGCATGTGTCGCTTTTACCTTTGTCAAGTCTGCCTGGAGTGTTATTTGAAATTACATGTTTTCAAATGAGATATCAGCTCTATTTCATTTTACTGCGGTTGTTGTTTAGAAGCGTGTCGCTGTAATGCGAAACATGTAACTGCATTTTCCCTGGACCAGACGATGCAATCAAATAAATGTATTTGTGGTGCGCTGTATGTTCTCAGCAGCATTGTTATTTCAGGTTCTGTAAATGAGTCACGTCTTCTCGGCTCCACGCATTTCACCCGACAAATGACGAAATCAGACGGACAACGAGAGCAAATAGAGCTGAAACAATTCCCTGATTAGTCAGCAGCTATTTTTTCCTTGTAATGAACTAATCGTTTGAGTGGTTTTATTTCTAATGACAGACATTCTCTCCCTGTTTTTATATGATTATCAAGAGCATATAATGCTTTTAGTTTCCCCCAGTTTGTCCATATCATGTATTACTGTAAATTTGAGTCACCATCAGCTTCTATGAAAAGATAATTAACCAGCAAGGAAAGTCTTTGAGGATTCTGAAAATACCGTGAGAACAGCGGTGAGTGTCATTGTCACCCGGAGGGTTTCGTTTGGTTAATTATCTCCTTGAGAATCCGACAGTTACCTTTGTGACCTCACGTATGCTAATTATGAGAGGCACAAACTGGGGCTGGAGGTTAACTGCTGATCAGGTGAAACACGACATCTGAGGAGGTCACATGGGGCTTTAGCAAATGATAATGGGACCTTTTTTTGGTAATTATTTTTTCCCCTTTATATCATGTTTTATAGACCAAACAATTAAAAGACTAAAGTAAATAATCAGCAGATTAACAATGAATGCACATAACTTAATTGCATTCACAAAGTGTAATAGTTCCTCCTTTAAGTCATACATAGAAAAACAATGTAATTGCTAAAGAGCAGTGTTTTCATTTTGTATTGTGTAAAAAATGCTTTGAGTTAAAAAAAGAACGCTTTCCAAATAATGTTTCTCTACAGATAAATCAGGAACCATCACAGATTCCTCCCTGATGGTTTGACTTGACCATGAAATGCCATCGAGACACAGACTGTGAATGTTCTTGGAACTAAATAAATACAACAAGAACATATACCTATATATATATATATATAAACTATATATATATAAAAAAAACTATATATATATATAAAAAACTATATATATATATATATATATATATATATATATATATATATAAAACTATATATATATATATATTGTTTTTTTTGTTTGTTTTTTAAATACAATAAATATCACCAGTTGGGGACTTTCACATGAATGTCACGCTGGGATGTATCATGGTATACCCTTAAACACCATACTGTACATTGTGATCACATCCACACTAATATTACATATACAAATACATGATAGTGCCACTGTAATGCCATACAAATCCCTTTCAAGGATCACCAAGCGTTGCACGAATGAAACATCTCGTGTTGATTGTATCGCGGCTCTTCCTCCACATGTGTCTCCATCTCATTGGATGGCAGGTAACCGGGGACAGTTCAAACACGAGCCTCTTGAGGTGACAGCTGATGCCTTGCCTTTGGAGACCCGGGACAGCCTTCTGCTTTAAGACGCCCACCCCGGACGCAATAAGTGGCCCAATCCCCCCCCCCCCCACCCTTCCTAGTCACCTGATTCGTGTACTGCCATTTTACGCACAAGTTTGACTGACACGTAAAAAAAAAAAGAAGAAGAAAAAAAAAAAGAAACCTGAATTGGCCTATCGGCAACCTCAACACTGCAATACACCCTTTTGTAAGAAGATAAATAAATAAATGAAAAGACTGGGGGATGAACATAAATAAATTAAAGCGTCGGGTTAGAAGCAGCCAGCGCGGGGTGCTGTGTGGATCAGAGAGGGGTACGCGGTCCGATCTGTAGGTGCAGAGCAGAAAGCGGCCGAAGAAGAGGAGGAAAAAAGGACAGGACAATGCTGTTGTGAATCGTCTTTGAAAAATGAGTCGGGATGCCGCATAGATTTGATCCTAATCACCGGTAGTGTTTGGATTATTGCCATCTTTATTTTCGATTCCGCTCTCGCGCGTATTCCTTCCGGCGTCTCGGGGACACGTTGCAGTTTACTGTAGTCCACATTGTCTGCTCTCATTTACAGGCTACTGTTTCTGATGCAGGCCGCTCCTAATTATACATTTTAATTATTTTTAATTTTTTTCATAGGCGATTCGTTTTTTTCTCTGCGGCCGGGTTCATCCTGATGCTTTCGACTGAATATTAAATGGTTCCCTGGATGTGACCGTCTTATGTTTTATTTGGCCGCCGCATGAATTCTCACACCGGATCCTCGCCGGTGTACGCTGCTGTCCTGCTCCTCCTCCTCCTCCTCTACCACCTCCTCCTCCTCCTCCTCCTCCTCCTCCTCCTCCTCCTGCTCAGACGGCCGATTCTCGCAGAGGGCACTACCCTCCTCCCTGCCTTTAAAGACATTTTGATCGTCCTCCCCGGTTTCCCCCACCCGGACTCCTCGACCATCACTCCGCCTGCCTCCTCTTCCTCCTCCACCACCACCACCTCCACCACCACCACCTCCTCCTCCTCCTCCTCCTCCTCCTCCTCAGTAACATGTCGGGACAGTCTTTGACGGACCGGATCGCCGCGGCGCAGCACAGCATGACCGGGTCTGCCATCAGCAAAGCCGTCTGCAAGGCCACGACGCATGAAGTCAGCGGACCCAAGAAGAAGCACCTTGACTGTAGGTGAAGCATGCCATCACTGCTTACTGTAGGCTAGTCTGCATGCATCAAGCTACCGGCATCTTTCCTCACAAAGGATAGCTTGTATAAACAGCATCTGTTATCCTCTCTCTCCCTCTCTCCCTCTCCCTCTCTCTCTCTCTCTCTCTCTCTCTCTCTCTCTCTCTCTCTCTCTCTCTCTCGTCCGGCCCGGTTATGTTTGCAGCCTCTTTAATTAGACACCACATTCCCCTAGATTAAAATGGGATTTACACACCAGATCACTCGCTACGGTGTATCTGCCTATTAGTGTAGCCATGTAAATGTGGATCTAAGGCGAGGGGCAATGTGCATGTCAGTCAGTGGAAATAGGCCACTCTCTGGTATGGGCTAATCACATTGCAACCAGCCGTTTTACAGTGTAGGCCTATTCATTATTAACGCCACTATATCAGCGGCAGCACTGGATCTCGTCTCTGGAGACACTCCAGAACAAAATGTGCCGAATTTTCTGCAGCATCACCAACATCTTCTGTTAGATTTCTATAATGTCACATTCAAGTTCACTGTCATGTCCTCTGGTGCATTACAGTCATTAATGGATGTGTTAACGCTGTCAGTGTTCTGTTGAGGTGCTGGAGGAGCAGAGAGGCAGTGTGTGTACGGTATGGCTCTGCTGGTGGGTGTTACAATGAGACGTTTGAGCAGACAGATTCTTTATCTCCACGCTCGGCTAATTAGCCGTGTGTGCAAACTGCAGCAATTGTGTACACATGGGAAAAAGGAGTATTCCTCACGTGTAGATTTAAACAGAGATTATAGGTTAGGTGGCTTTTCTGCCTCACTATAATTACTTGATGTGATCGATGGAGAGCATGGGTAATCAATGGGGCTGGCGGTCAGAGTCAGGGGCGGTCAGTCCGGACGGCTAGAACGGACAGACAGACACAGACGAGTGGATGGCAAGATGGCTAATCAAGAGGAAATCAGGCCGAGAGAAACAACAAGGCAGGTAGCCAAACAGCCTCCGAGTCAGTCATCCAGCTACACACCCAGCCAGTCAGCTGGCAAGTTTGGCAGTGGATTACTCAGTCGTGTCCACAGCAGCAGAGGTGACACTGGGCATTCTAGGCTCCCTCACAAGATGTGCCACCGGGCGCCTCAACACAATACGTCTAAATCAGAGCTGTATCACACTGCCCTACAAAAAAGGCCATTAAAGCGGGGGGGAAAACACCCAGTGGGTGGGGAGTGTGAGAAGGTTCAGAAATGCACTTACGATGAAGAAGGGTTTTTGTGAGCCGTGAATCGCAACACAGAGTAATTACTTCTTTTTTGATTTCATACAAATCGTACCTTGATTGTGACCACCACTAAAAGCTAATTATCTAGGGTTTTAAGTGTTATTGCTGTAACCATTTGTGAGAGTTAAAATCGCGCCTGGTACGGACGATAATTTGGAAAAGTACATTAGCCAACACTGACTGTGATTTTCAATTTCTAAAGAAAATCAAGCAAATTGATGACGCCGTATATAGTATTATTGTAAGTGCAGATGAAAAGAACCAGTGAGAGGGCATCAAGTGATTGGCACCATTATTGTTTTACTGCTGTGCTTCCTGCCGAAGTCTCAGAACACAGTAACCCTGCAGTTATTAAATGGTAGGAGGTTGTCCACCTTCAGCACCCGCCATGAGTCGTATAGTCTCTCGGAAACCAGTAAATGTCACTTAACTCAAGGGTGAGAGATGGTCTTAAAATAGAACTGGGACATTTACATGACAAATTTTCATCCATGAAATGGATCGTAAGAAAAGGTCCATACTGCTGCTTTGAAGGACACTGAAGTCTCTCTCATTACAGGTCAGTTCTTTCTGGTCAAGGTGCCTACACAAGGCGTTTCTGGCTCTTATTCTGGTTATTAGTGGGATAAAAAGCTTCATGCCGAAGGAGAAACTCAAGACCGGGCTCAATTCAACCCCCCTTGAAGCCTGAATTCAATGTTTTAGCTGAATGAATGTTTTGTACTTGGACCATTCAGATGCAGCTGTTCAAATAGACACTGCTAGCTTTCACAATAAAACCCTTTCCATTTCCTTCTCGACGGGCCTCTCTTCTCCGTGTAGGACATGCTATAACATGAGACTCACTGGCATCATATCGAGTGCAGTCGTTGCATATGTACGGTTAAATGGAAGACGCAGTCAGTTGGTGATCTGGGGGTCAGTGGATCGACAGTAATCCCGCGACTGACTAAGAGGACCGTGGTGGGGAAGTGACTATTGAATGCAAAGCAAAGGCAAAAAACTCAACCGCTCTACAAGAGCTTCTGATAAGTCAGAGCACACGACTGTGGGTCAAGCTCAGGTCTGAAAGTGCAGGTGCGTGTGACCCCCCCGTCCTCTTTGTGCAACTCACCCAGACCCCCACTGGAGTCTTTTCTTATCAACATACAATGGAAACAAAGGATTGCTGGCAAATATTTGAAATTATACCCTCTGGAGGTAACTTCACATTTACATCAGAACAAAAGCACCTGGGCATTGATTCTGAATCGGTTGAGCTAATCAACTTTTTAATTGGCTTGAAAATACACTCAAATTGTCATCGATCACTCATTGCCGGGCACGTGGAAACGAGTCGATGCGACGCCTGATGAGTCAAACACACTGCTGAAGCCATTCAGAGTGTTGCATCTCTTTTTTGATATAGTGTCATGACCTTGACAGACTGGTTGGTGACATAAACGGTCAATGTTGACTACCTACTAGCTCAAAGCAATGATGAGCATGACAGACGGAGTAATGGGATTTCTCTTTCACGAGTCAGTATTCTGCATGGCTGAGATAGAAGAGAGCGGCCAAAGAAAAAAGATTCATCACACACAGAATAGTAATCAGGCCAAAAATGACCTTCTGCCCTGAAAGCAACACAGCTGTGTTATGCAGCATATGATTTATTTGGTTGTGTTTCATGGCTGTAAATATGGAGCGTAGACGCAACTAAACGTGTGGCGAATAACCAAAGACTTTGTGCACCTTGGTGGCCACATGATTGGCCTTCCACTCAAATTAGGTGGCATGGAGAACATGATGAAGTATTGATAGATGAAGAAGAATAGACTTTGATTCACAGGAATCAATAGATACCTCCACACCTGTACTCAGTATAATGACCTATACTGATAGATGGCATTTTCACAAAAAATTCAAATTTTATCGAAAGCCAAGGTCTTGAAACGTCTTTTAAAACGTTTTTATTACATTTAAAATGCCTCTAGTCACACATACTTTAGGACATTGGTTTTACATTTGATCCTAACGAGCATTACAAGTGAATCTAACTGGATGACACCACGCTGTCATCTTGTTCTATGTATTAATGTTTGCACAACGTTATCCTTAATCATATTTCTAATTGTGGTATTGTACATTATATCCTACGGACTGCAGTTTATCAATAATTTGAGTTGGCCGTCAATATTTCATCACATCCCTCTGGCAATCCGTTACACATCAATGATTAAATATTAGCTGATGTATTATCACCCAATGTAATGCGTGCAGGTGGACCCAGCATTTGATTGAACGTTGAATAGCTTAGGTGTAATTGTATTTAAATAATAAAGAGTGTTTTGCTATTACTCTATGAAAAGTCGAATAAGATATTTAAACAAGTTAGCTGATCTGTTACGCTGTCTGATCTGTTACGCTGTCTGTCCTTAGCCAGAAGTCCTTTCTACTGAATGTTAACATCCACATTCAGCTGGCCAACAGGGTCCAAAAAAAACTAAAGGCGGAAGTGGTTCCCTAAAAACAACAGAAACCAGCACAAATAGGTTGCAATTCATTTCAATATTACATTTTAAAAAGTATAACTATGAACTAAATTGCATGCTTGTTAGCCACCATGCAGCTAAAATAGATACAGGTTTATCAAAGTACCGTAAATGGTGGAATACGAAAAGGTATAAAGTTGTGGACCGACATTGACATTCATACAGCGATGCCGCTATAAGGCTAAAAAAGTGTGAAGCAGGTTCACCTGACTGGTCTCTTTGTTCACTTGTAACAGGAAACATTAATTAGCTCAAATCAATATGCTTCCATTAATTATTGAGCCTGGAAGAAAGTTCTCAAACCAACCATTAACAACGAGTAAAGCATGACTGAACGCTACCACGATCATGTACCGCTTTGGTAATAATGTACTGAAATATAATTAGGAGAAATATTTTTTTAAATCCTAATTTATTTATAGAGGCGGATCTAGGGTACTACAGCGGTAAAGTCCGATTTATAGCGGTTCGGGTATAAATAGCGATTAGCATTTATGCTTATGGTTACTTATTAAAAACATTGCTTGAGAATCATTTGATGACCTTTAACCCTCCTGTTACCTTTGGGGTCAATTTGACCACATTCAATGTTTAACGTCTTTAAAAAAAAATATATATATTTTTTTCGGCTTCATATTTCATGACTTGGAACTGAAAAAAACTTAAATTTACATGATGATATGTTTTCAATGTCCTGTACACAACTTTTAAATTTGTAAATTTAAACCCGGGCTGTTTTTCACTGTGTAAAACATTTAAGAAATATCAACCTATTCATTTATTTAAAGGGCTATTTAGGTAGTCAACAAACAAACCTGACACTTAAACTTGGGAAACAATATTAATTCTAATAATTTTTTGGAGGTTTTAATTGCTGGCGTCAAATTGACCCCACGGTTAAAATATGTTAGTAAATTTGAAGGTAACAGGAGGGTTAAACGTGTTTTCTATACACTCCACTTTCAGATATTGGAAGTGCACACAACTTTATATTCGCCCCTCACGTCGGAAAGTAAATGTTATGACGTGAGCCGAGTGAGAGACAAACACGGCAGGCAAAGTTGGACGAGTTGATGAAGACTACAATCAATATTGTAGGAGGTATTGTCGTCTGTGTTGTTGCCCCTGGGGTTTTCGCACTGCTAAATAACATAAGTAGTACAGATGAACAGGATTGAAGCTTTAGCTGCGGTGAACTACAGCGCTACGCTTGGCTCCGACATGCATCAAACACTTAACCGCGGTATCAACCGGCACTCTTTGGTTTCCAGCGTTTCAGTGGGCGCAGAAAACATCAGAGAGCTTTCCCATAAACCCTGATAACCTCTGATCCGGTGGAAGAAACAGACCAAGGCTCTGCCGCAGAAACCAAATCTTACTTGAAGTTTTTTCACAGTAACTCAGCATGCACATATCTCTCTTTCTCTCTTTGAAGACGAGTATACTTCCTCTCACTCCCCCAGTGGTTTCACAAACTCAATCTGCATTTTTAAATTGAGCTTTTCTATTTTTCCATTATATATGTGCTGTTCTTTTCCATGTTGGTCTCTGCTGTCAAATTCAAGTAAAATGGCTTTTCATCTTTAATTTTTCCATCTCATCTGCTCATATTTGGGTTTTATTCCTTTTGGTGTTTCGTCTTTTTGTTCCATCACTAAATGAGGTATTTAATTTAAACTAACATTGTAATTACATCTAGTTTCTAACCGAGCTGTAAATTATTGGCTCGATCTCAAGTTTTTGCAGTACAGAGAAGATTGTGTTCATCTGATTTTCAGAGCAGAATAGTGAAATGCATGTAATTTGTTTATCCAGAAAATATCTTTAACGTCACTGAACAGATTGTGTGAAGTCGCTCCACACGGGCACAATGCAGGTCATTTATAACACAGTGGGGGTGGGGGGGGGGGGGGGGGTACTGTAAAACACATACAGTCAAGATCAGGAGAAAAAATAATCTTTGTAATTGGAGATTTTAACCTTGTATTTTTAGTAATACAACTGAATCACAGCTAAAGAAGCTTTGAAGAATATGCAGTATGGAGGAAACATATACAAGTTTGTGTATTTAAAAGCTTGGTTCCTTAACTAAGGAGTCAGTAAATCTTTGAGATTAACCAGAGGCCGAACATACTTCACATTTTGATCTTATCGCCAGAAAAATCCCTGAAGAATTTAGATCGTTGTTCCACCAATCTGACCTTGTTGTATGCTTAGTGTTAACTGCTGAATTCTGAATCATTGTTACCATGAAACTTAAAACGTCTTCTTCATTAAAAATACACTCTCAGTCGGACATTTTGTCGGACCTTTAAAATCCGACACGCAGCAGAACGTTGAATTATTTAACTTTTAAAATGTGTCCCACGTTTGCTTTGAACAGATCCTTTACACTTTGAATGAGAGTCTCACTCGGTAAACATTAGAGTCGACTCTGAGTCTAAAAGTGAAGCCAAAGTACGAGTGTCTTAAACTAGCATTTTCCCTCAAGTCCATCAGGCAATAAATCAGATTGAATTGAAGAGGAAAAATACTTCTCTCTTGATTTATGAGTCTCAATTTACTAGTTTTATGTATTAAACAATACAGAATAATGTTGATTTAGTGAATGATTGTTCCGTTTAGAGTAAACTAGACAACAAAGCGCTGTATGCTTTAGGGCGGGCTGCCTTATGATTTACAGGTCGTTTCCACGGCAATGTCCGGTCTGGGAGTGATCTGTGTTTTCTCCTTCCAACTTTAAGTGTTTCATTGATTTTAATCTTTTGGTTGTCTAAAAATGTCACGTTCAGTTGTTCTCAGCTCCACCTTCTCATTTGACTTCTGGAGGCAAAAAACAAAATGGCGACGGTCAAAAATCAAGATGGCGACGGCTAAAATGCCGAAATGACTTCGCCCTTATATAAAGTTTATCGTTTTGTATGATTATTGTCAACAAAGATGCTTTGGTAGAAAACTGTGATTCAATATTCATGATGGGCTAATCATTTTCACATTGTTTTCATTGTATGCATCTAATGTTGACGTTGAATTGATGTACCGTAACTTTCCACCTTCTTAGATGTCTACCTGCTGGCATTCTGGTGGATATTAGGTAGCACTGTTGAATAGAAGCTCCCAAAATGGATTTTGTGGCATAGTAGGTTCTGATTCATCTGTCTATTCAGTCTCTATCATTAAATCATAATTTATTTATTGATTTGAATGAGTCAAAATTAATGCACCAGTCGATAGCACTGCCTTCATCGAGGAGGTTCATTCATTCCATCGATTGTCAATAACTCAACCTGTGAGCTCTTTAAGGTCATACATTATGATATTGGCATGTGGCTGCTGCCCAGTGACTTAAAGTAAGTGAAAATACAGGATTTGAGTTGAAGGACACATGAACAGCATAGCAGTCAAATCTGTAACCTTACAGGTGACCTCTAGCCGCTCGGCCACATGCCTGTTTCTATTATCTTTATGTTAAACCAAAACAACTATTAATTTATTCTTTTACATCGTTCTCTGTATGTCCAGAGTATTTAATGTGATTTTTTGTGTGTCCTCCAGACCTGATCCACTGCACCAATGAGCTGAACGTCAGCATCCCCCACCTGGCAGACACACTGCTGGAGCGCACAGCCAGCAACAGCTGGATCGTGGTTTTCAAAGCGCTCATCACCACACACCACCTCATGATGTACGGCAGCGAGGTGAGTCAACGGAACATCCTCAAGACCGTTTCATCTTGACAGCAGGCTTGTTATTATGCCATCAAATATGTCATCATGTGTCCTCAACAGGACAGAACTGTTATGATGATGAGCTGTCAATGTTCCATTAGTAGATGGACAGAAAACCAATTAAAAACCATTTAGATAGTTTATTCATTTTTGGGAAGACTAAATACAGATTTATTTCTCATGTAATGTTAGTTGCAGACCAACACAAGATGATGAACTATTAAAGAAGCATACAAAAAAGTGCACATGGAAGTCAATGAAAGGATGGAAAAAGGACATTTCTGGTGCAATCTAATCCGCCTCCAGAGCCTGATAGCCAATCAGCTCGCTGGACTCATTGATCTGTCCTGAGACTGACATTCTGCCCACAAGGCTGGAGCAATTTCTCTCCAACTGTTGCGGCGAGTCCCCTCTGAAGCGGTGTCTTCCACACGTGCAACAAGGACTGATGATGGACACCGCTGACATTTCGATGGCCAGTGTGACAAATCACATCGCTCCGCTAGCTCACACCACAGGAGCCTCGTCCAGAACATCAAACGATGAGCGCTTCAGACCACAGAGACAGGGATTACAGCGGGGACCGTGACCCTCTCAAAGTTTGCGAACAACAACCCTTTAGCAGCACACATTGTGACGGGATGTTCTGAGTTCACCCGTCCGGGGAAAACAAAACAGCGATGATTTTAAAGCCCCATGAATTGGGGCTCAATGTGATGCATTTAGCGTCAGGGATGATTGTTCAATCTTACACCAACCTTTAAAAACAAGGGGAAATACAGTTTTGAAGGAAGTCAGAGAGTCTAATTCATGACTTTTAAGTCAACCAACTCCTTGTGAAATGCTTGGAAAGCTGCAACTCCCGTCCACAAGCCGACCCGTCACCCTGCTGTCACCTCCACGCTGTTATTGTGCCCGAGTGGACACGAGCGGCTGTTGTCGTGGAACAGCATCAGATAAACTGACTCTTTCTTTCTTTTTCCCACCAGAGATTGATGCAGTATCTTGCCTCCAGAAACACGCTCTTCAACCTCAACAACTTTCTAGATAAGGCTGCACTACAAGGTGATTGAATGCTGTTTGGCTGCTTGTAAACTCAGCAGTGCTGCACGTCTAACTTAACGACTTTATGTCGGGCTCCCCCCGGCTCCGTAGCACTATCAATAAGCCCATTTCAGAGCTGATTTCAAAGAGAAGCTGCGGTCCAGGATTGAAACACGACAGATAAATGTGCCTTTTGTTGGACACACAAAGCTGCTGGAAGTGGAAACACATGACGCTGTAGTTAACGATACTATATCATATACATGGAAACCTGGAGGTAAAATGATGCAATGGCGAAAAGCAGATTGCTCATGGAGAAGTTAGTCCACTTCCTTATGAGGGGGATTACAGCTTCTTAACCTGGTTCTGAAGTAGGCCCGAGGTGATCCGTCTTCTGACTGCAGCGCCCCCTCTGTGCCCCGCAGGCTACAACATGTCAACCTTCATCAGACGCTACAGCCGCTACCTGAATGAAAAAGCCATGTCTTACAGACTAGCAGCGGTGGACTTCACCAAGATGAAGAGAGGGTAACCAACTCAACACACACACACACACACACACACACACACACACACACACATACGTCACATACACAGAGAGGCAGATGGTGGTGTTTTAGTTTTTATGCTTTACTTCAGAACACATGGGATTCAACATCTACAGGCTGAATCTGTTTGTGATATAATTGATCAAGACAAAAACAAAAACAAAAAAAAACTGACTGTTTGTCTTATTTGACAGTGTGT
Source organism: Liparis tanakae (assembly GCA_036178185.1). Lineage (NCBI taxonomy): Eukaryota > Metazoa > Chordata > Actinopteri > Perciformes > Liparidae > Liparis > Liparis tanakae. Next base: position 7,507,991 of record CM070088.1, on the reverse strand, counting down.
GGGTTGGTAAGCACAACAGACACGGAATAAGTGTTTTTGAGAAATGTCTCCTATATAGTGTGTTTTTCTTTAATCTGAGGGACTTCCTTTCACACGTACATACCTGTTCTGCCGGTCTGATAAACCCTGTGTGTGTGTGTTTGTTGCTTGTGTGTTTGTGTGCATGTTTTCTTGTCTGCTACCAGAGCTGAGGGTGTGATGCGCACCATGAACACAGAGAAGCTGATTAAGACTCTGCCAATCATTCAAAACCAGCTGGACGCACTGCTAGACTTCCAGGTAGAAACATCTGGCTTAAAGACTCAACACTTGTCAAATACAATAATGTAAAATACTGCAATATCTCCATCTAATCTCATTCATTCTGTCTTTCTTTCTGTCTTTAAGCCGAACTCCAATGAACTAACCAACGGAGTGATCAACACAGCGTTCATGTTGCTGTTTAAAGACTCCATCCGGTTGTTTGCTGCCTACAACGAAGGGGTCATCAACATGCTGGGTAACACACACACACACACACACACACACACAATACAGCACATACAGTCGTATTCATGCACTACTCTGTCTCTGATGTGGAGACCACAAGCCTGTAAGGTATGAGCCAGCCAGTGGCCACCAAGAGTATTGTGATTGGCTTAAAGAAATGCAGACAAGCCGGAGCGTACCGGAATGATAATGTGTGGTGCCAGAACTTCTTTAGCGCTGACTCAGCGCTGTTTGGAGATGGGTCTGGCTGTGCGGGACAAACCAGATCGGGACCTCACTCAAACCTTCTTTAAAAAAGGAGAAATCAATTTATCCTCCGATCCTGTAGCCGTGTCCAAATAAAGATCACCTTCTTTTCTTCCTTTAATTATTAAGCCAGCGAGGAGAACAAACCTCTGAATGAGGACTTCGTGAAATTATTTATTACTTCATTGACTTGATCTAAAGTACTTCAGCTATAGATAAATCGTTACCGGGGCTCGATGAGGAATATATATTTAGTCCACATCTGCTCCGTATGTCAGGTTGAATTTTAAGCCTCTTTTTTAAGTTCTATACACTTTCTATCATCATCATCGGGGACCTCGGGGGGATCAATTGTGCTTTTCCCTGAGTAATTTGTGCTGATTTTGGTTTTCTGATACACAGAGAAATACTTTGACATGAAGAAGAACCAATGCAAAGAAGCTCTGGAGATCTACAAGACTTTCCTCAACAGGATGACCAAACTGTCTGAGTTTCTCAAAGTGGCAGAGGTAACGTTCGTTTGTCCTGCCGCTGCTCCTCCTCCTCGGGGGAGGACACAGAGTCACGCGCCACGGAGCGGGCTGCACTGTCTGTCTGGGGCGAATCTCGACGGCCTCCTCCAAAGGCATCGCCGTGTTCAATTAGGACTGTAATCCCGTTTCTCTGAAGAAACTCCACCTAAACCTGTTGAGATTCGCTCCACACCTCTGCTACCCTTTGGATCTGATTTACGGTTGATACTCTCCAACCTCAGACGGACCGTAGATCAGAGTCCAGGGGCGCTCCCTAATCCAAGTCTTTTTTTTGCCTCCTGATTTCCCTCCTGTTTCTGTCCTTCTCTTGCCCCGACCAGGGGAGGGTGTGACTCCATGACGAGTGATTAACGGCTGAGTCTTAGCCTATCAGAGAGTCACTCATGTAGAGTTTCGAGTTGAGGGACCCCTCGCGTGCTGCCTGTTCACATGCCTGCACTGCATGCCCAAGCAAGCTCTTTTTCTATCACTATTTCTGTCCTCTTCCTCTTTTTTTTTATTTCCTCCCTTTTCTTTAAAAAAACCCTCCCCGTTATAATGGCTGGTATCCGGTGAACAGTTGCAGTTCTTGCTAGACTGCACGGTGAATACAAACGGTGGTACCCTGCGTCGTGTTACCCCGCGCGCCATCTTCAAAAGCTTTCTCTCTGCTTGGTTTCGTTCCTATTTGGAAGGTTTGGGGTGCAGCCACTCGATCCAAAGAAAAAAACAACAACAGACTAACGTTGACTTTAAGGACCCATTCATTTTATCTGTCTAACAAAATGTGTGTTTGTCTGTTTGTGTGTCATCTGTGCCCCCCCCTTTCTCTTTCTGTTCAAAGTCAACATTAGTTGAGTGTCTTCCTTTTGGATGTTTCTTACCTCGCAGTCACGTGACCTGTTGTCTGCCCTCTCTGCCCTGCCTGTTCAATCAGTCGGTGTGCTCAGCATTCATTTCAAACCAGTCTCCAGATCTCAGTGTGTGTGTGTGTGTGTGTGTATTTATAAGTGTGTGTGTACATAAACTGTGTATATGTATCTATATCGGTGTTTGTATGCGTGTGCATGCGCCCTCCTCCTCTGTTGTCTTTTATTTGTTTTCCTTTCCAGCCACTGCATGAAGTAATGAATGCTTGAGTTTGATTCTTCTTTCTCCCTCCTCCTCCTCTTCCTCTTCCTCTTCCTCCTTCACACGCCTCTTCCCTTTTTTTTGTTCTTCTTCTTTCTTTTTTCCTTTTTTTCTTTTTTACTCTGTTGTATTTTTTGGTTTATTCCTTGTTTTATTATTACATTTGGTTTATTTTGCCTCCCTCCTCCCTCCTCCCTCCCCTACCCCTCCCTCCTTTTTTGTGACACAGCGAGTTGGGATAGATCAGGGCGACAGCCCCGATCTCACACAGGTCAGTCTACATCTCATCTCAATCAGTCAATCAACCAATCAGTCAACCAGTATTTAAATCCGTCCAGTCGATCCCATAATGCTTCATTCTAAGCGCTCCCGTTCCCTACTCACCCTACAGACCTGCCCACACTGCAGCTGCCATGTCCTCCTCTCTTCTTCACTCTCCTTAACTTCTTCGCCTTTTCTCCTTTTCTCTAGAATAGAGAGGAAACAATAAATGAAGACCTGCATATAGCCTTGAAGCACATTTATTTATTTACAATTTTTAAGCATTCACGCAGGAATTACATTTAAAAATACATATTTTAATCATCGTAAAAAAACACAAATTTTACTCTTTGATAAGATTTTGAAAGCAGCTGTATGCAGCTGAAAATCAAAAGTTTTTTTGCCTTTTTTTTATGCATATTTCTATTTCAGACATCCTCGACTGGGGCTTATTATTTCCACAGCAGTATTCCTGGCATTTTCCCCGTGTAAATATCAAGGCTTGTCTCTTCATTCAAAGACTTATCATATGAATAAGTCAGCACAGCTTTATGAAATAGTTTTTTTCCCACATAAGCAGTGTTCAAATCATTTCCCTGGAAAGATTATGTCCCGTTGCATTAGCTGTGGGGAGAGCAGCGAATGGTTTTTTATTAAATAGGTCTCTGCAAATATGACTTGGATAGGTGTACATAATGCCATCATAAGCACTGCATATCATGCTAAAGACAAAGCATCCGTAATTGGATGTTCACAATGTGAGAATTCAGGTAACATACTAAAAGGGGACAACTTTTGTAGATGAATGCCATGTCTGTAGTGCTTAAGAAGACCTTATATGCCCTTATTCAACAACATAGTGACCCATGCCTTTACTGAGCTCTAGATATGTGTCTGTTTTACTTTTAAACCTTCAGCATATTCTAGATTTCTCTGAAGAAGGATATCCAGAATTCGCATTTTACTCTCTTTCCCCCTTTAAAATAAGTATATGAGAAATCTTTTCTTTGCTTGTTGTGTTTTCGTTGTGACCTCCGGTGTTGAAATGTAAAGCTCTGGATGAAAAACGTGGTATCACATCGTGGTTCCAATGAACCCATCCATCCCTTTTGTTTTACAGTAAAGAATGCTGGCCCGCTGCTCCATGTGCATACCTGGTTTTTCATCAGACGTTTACATTTCACTGAGTTAACTTTCTTGGCTTCCAGTGGGATACAATTTGTGCACTTCGCTTTAGCTGCTGCCTAATTTCTAAAATGAACAATACGTTAATTTGACTTTCAACCTAACGTGGAACCCACCAGTTAACTCGTACTTTTTTGGACTGTGATTTTCTTTGCCCGTGTGCGTGTGTAAAGTGTGTGTCTGTTTAATTAGGATAGCATTTGTGCACTGCTGGCCTCTGCATGGGCTTGTTAGACGGTTCAGAGACGTGTTTGTGGTGTTTCTACTCTGGAGCCCTGCAGAAACAACGCTCTGCTGCTCCGTCCTGACCCGTCAGTCCCGCTGTGGACTCGTTTGCATGATCCAAGGCTGATGTTTGCATGCCGGTGAACCAAACCTGATGAAACCAAATGCAAAAAAAAAAACATCTAAAAAAACAAACAGCTGTTGTAGAGTAGATAATGAATCTGAGGGTAATGTCTTAATTTCTGCTGCCGCTTTGTGCGCGTATGTGGGTGAGTGAGATGAAGTGAGGAGGTGAGGAGATGGGAGTGAGAGAAAGCGGTTTGTCATACTTTGTCCACTTGGCTGTGGTTCTAATGATGCTCCATCAACTCCCCTCCCATCTCCACCCTTTCAGGCCCCCAGCTCTCTCCTGGAGGCTCTGGAGCAGCATCTAGCCTCTCTGGAGGGCAGGAAGCTCAAGGACCTCTCCGCAGCTAGCAGGTACCAGCTGACCACACACGCTGCCAGCCACCTGCTACTATTACTGATTACTCTTGGTTCAACAACAGTAACATCCCCGTCAGGGGGCTACTTTGGTCCAACTACCATTTTTTTATTACAAAACAATTGTATTCAGACACAGAGATTCTTGGAGCTAAATGCTAATACAGCATGTTTAAGTGCACATCGTGAAATGACTTGCAGATTGATGTGTTCTGCAGGTCAAGTTTAACTTTTTAGTGCGTTGGCAACACAAAGTCCAGCTGAGGCTGGTGGTAATTAGTTTTGCATGGATTTTATGAACTGAAGAATTAGAGAAATACAAATTTGGACTCACTAAATAGTTTCAACTCGTCCTGAAGGGAACATGAAACTGTTTAAAATTGTCCTCAAAGGTGTATAACACAGTAGTAAAGTAATGAACTTAAAAGAAATAGGTGAGTGAACATCTGCCTTGAAAATGTGATAGCGTTATATATACAACTGTTAAAGTAACACATTTAGGGTACAAACGTTTATTAGTGTCAACATACTGTATAAAGACTTTTGATTGGTGAAAGAAATGTTCCCGAGCATCACCTCCTCAATGAAATGAGAACAAATAAACTGACCTTCAACTGTGAGCATGATACATATTCTGCTCAGCCATTATGAATCCAGATATAATGTATTCAGGTTCATATTTATTCAGAGCACAGTCTCTCACGTCTCCTTTTCGTTTTAAAAACGTGTTTGTTGTGTGTCACGGCGTCAGAGGAAACATTGGCTCACACTGAAAACCTGACGATGAGTCCTTGTTGTCGTGATAATATCCAAACATAGCTGGTCATGCTTTGTTTTAATTAATTAATGTTTTATTTATGTTAACATTTAAGCACATTCAGATATAAAAATAGCCAGCTAAGTAAAATAGCAATAACATATATATTTATTGAATCTAAACATGTGGCAGTAACTCTGCGCACCACTAGGTGCTCTCAGGGTTTAAAATAGCTGCATTTAATCCCTGTTTAATCCAGGTGCATGCGACCTTTAGCGACCTACCATAATACTAATCATGACGCATAATGATGTCACCTCTCATTTCATCTGTTGTTGTGCATTCATGTTCTGTTCCCTTTGAATCTCAATGAGTTTCCCATCATTCTAGTGTTTCATCTATCATTGAGTCATATTCTAAATTTATCCAATATTTTCTTATCTCATAATAGCCTATAGCCTTATTTCAATAGAGTTAAGGTCACAAAGTATTATAAGGTGGAAGAAAAAGAGCGTGGACAAACGAAACAATGCAATATAGCACTCAGCTATGAAAAAATGTGTCTTTTTGTCTCGCCTTCTAGATCCAGCAACTTGTCCAGCGCCGTGTCCTCTCTCTCCAGCACTGGGATCTCTCTCAGCCGCATGGACGACAAGACAGAAGACAACAGACTGCAGCAACACAAGGTGAGCCGCAGACACCGGGTTACACAAACAATGCCGCACACCGACCGCATCGTCTCCGATGAAACCACCACGTCATCGCTGAGGTTCACGGTTAAATAGTTTCAGCTTTTCGTGGGAGAAAAGCAGTCGGACGCCGTCGTAGTTCACAAGTCTGCTGGTGAAGTTGACCGTCCGGCAGCATTAGTCCTGCAGTACAGTGAGACACGCTGTGTGTGTTTGGCAGCCGGCCCGCAGCATGGCTCTGCACAGGGAATGACAATGAAGCCACAATCTCAAGACCCTCTGCGGAGGATTTGTCATTCAAATATAGAAGCACCCAGGAATATGAATGTTTTTTAAAGGTTGTGTTTTGTTTTGTTTCCAGAGCAGTTTTATAACACTGATGATGCTTCCCGTTCAGGAGGACGCTCACAGGGGGGCCGATACGCAGACACCCAATATGTCGCCCAGCGCCCAGTCGGTGGGCAGTGCCAACAGCGGCGGGGGGGCCGCAGACCTCTTCTCCAACTCCACAATAGTACCAGTCAGCAACCAGTGAGTCCAACATCTGCAGTGGAAAGGGAACGTCGTCTGTATCCTGTGGAAAGAATGAGCTCTTCGACCAGAGTTCAGATTCTTTTTCATGTTTTCTTCTGGTTGTGTAAACAATTAAAAGAGAAACAAACCGCTCCTCTCTTCCTGCAGCGTGCCAAACCTGACCAGTGAGCTGTACACGCTGCAGCACAGCTACACCCCCATCCAGACCACACACACTGTGCCCAACAACAACAACGCCTGGGGAGGTAGGCCTCACACACACACACACACACACACACACACACACACACATACAGATACACACAGACACACACACTGACACACACAAACACACACAGACACACACACACACACAACCACACGCACACACACAGACACACAACCACCCACACACAGACACACATAAACACACACAGACACACACACACACACAAACACACACACAAACACACACAGACAGACACACAGACACACACAAACACACACAGACACCCACCCACCCACAAACACACATACAGACACACACCCACAAATACACACAAACACACACAGACACACACCCACACACACACACACAGACACACAGACACACACACACACACACACACACACACACACACACACACACACACACACACACACACACACAGACTGTATAATAATGCAACAATACAAGGAGCATGCAATAAGCTCACACCACTCAGCTGGTCCAGCTGTGACAGATGTGTCCACTTGCTTCACACTCTTGACTCATTTCTTCTGTTCTTCATTCATGTTACCATGGTAACCTTTGGATGCCAGGCGACCTGCTCAAGCCAGCGCTACCCGCTCAGATTCACAGCCCTGGAGTCCCGTTCCACTCTGGGAAAATGATGCCCAATGATTTGGACTCTTCATTAGCCAACCTCGTTGGTAGTGAGTATCCAGAATCCCTCCCAATATTCTCTCACCGCTTCCATGTGTGTTTGTCATGCTTCTCCGGCTCTGCTGCTGCCTTTCATCTCAAATGTTTCTCTTCTCTTCCCCTCAGATCTGCAGTTTGGGGGGATGCCAGCTAAAAAGTGAGTGTGTTTTTCTGACATCTAAGACTTTGCCTCAAGCAAATGATTCAGCGGTCCATCCGACTTCATCACCATTCAAACTCTTTTATGATTCATTATTTTCTTTAAAATGCTGCGTCTGTGTGTGTGTGTGTGTGTGCATCAGGCCGGAGCTTCAGTGGAGTCAGATGGTGGAGAAGAAGCCAACAGGAGGCGGCTGGCAGTCAAAAACCATGTGCACCAGCACCAACTGGACTCACACCACCCATCCCATGGCACCTGCACCCATGCCCGTCCCCCAGATGGTAAATTAAAAGCGATATTTGCACAATTGTCAATTTAGTGTGTGTGTGTGTGTGTGTGTGGCACTCATTCTCTTGTTAGTTCTGGGCTGGACAATTTATACTATTATTATTGGATGCCCTCAACCTAAAAGAAGGATTAAATTCAAGAATAAAAGCCATTCGGTTCACGATGATTAAAAAAAGCTGCCAGTGTGTTTGTTTGCTTTGTAAAAATAAAAATAAAAATAAGTTTAATGAAATCTTAAGTAAAGTGGTAATAATGAAACAACAAGTGCCTTCATTATTAAAGTGTTGAATGTAGGGCTGCATCATCTATTTTTGCCGTCCTGCCTTAGTTACAATACAACCATTACAAATTAAAAATGAAATCAAAGTGACAATAAAGTCTCTTTATTATACAGGGTCATGTCTGTGAATGTGGCCATTTTCTCGGGGAAGCACTGCTGCACCGCTCTAGAAAAAGCAGTATGCTCTTGTGTATTCATCTGGTGACATCCGTCATCCTGTCGAAGAAGTCAGTTTCTCCTAATGTTCGTATATCTCATTCTGAGATGAAACTCATTAAATTAACCTGCTGGCCCAATGTAACTTCCCGCCGCACTCAGGGCTTTCCAGAGGAGATCCAAAATGTGTGTCCGTCCTTCGTGCTCCGCTCTAATTATCCTCAAGTCTCATCCATTCAATCTGGTTTCATCTTTTAATTTTTGACTGATTGACCTCGCGACTCAAACTGCTCATTTATTCAGCAAATGGCTCCGAAAGCCGCCGGCGGCACGACAGGAATTTAAAGCAGGAGTCCTTTGAACATGAGGAATGGGCACCAGTCTGGTGCATCTCCTCTGCTCATGAGCATGGCTTTTATTGTTGTAACCCTCTTTCTCTGTATCCCTCCACAGAATGGGATGATCTATACTGGCTACGTAAGTACATCCATGTCCTGGTACTGGTTTAATCCTCACATCCTCCAGAAACCTCTGCTTTTTAAATATATACTTGTGACACTTTTCTTATTAGAATGGTTATATGGATTATCAGAGGGAACGGCAATTACTCTGCTCACTGTGCTGCCTTGGCATTGTGTTTCATCCCCTGTGGCGGACAATCTTTTCCCTCAATTCTACATTTTGAGACATCGCACATCTTTTTTGGTGGATTCGGTGTCTCAAAAACAAATAAAAATGTCCATTCTGTCTTTGTTTGGGGGACGTCTTTGACAGGTGAGACATGAGGCTGACAGCATCAGCAGTATGTGTGTAACCAACCTTCAGGTCAAGACTGTTCCTCAGGGGTGGGGGAGGGGGGGGGGCGCCGCCAACAGGGGGAGGGGGGTCAAATAACAGTATTTATGTGTGTGTATGAATTAGGATATGCAGGTATGTGCATATATATGTTAATATGTGTGCAGGTCTTTGCATGTCTATCCGTATTTATATGCATCTTCTTTTTAAATATATATAATAATATACATTACATTACATTACATGTCATTTAGCAGACACTTTTATCCAAAGCGACTTACAATAAGTGCATTTCAACCAAGAGTATAAACTAAGAACAACAAGAATACAGAAAGTAACATTTCCTCAACGTAGACAAACTACACAAGTACCACAATAAGAGATACAAATTAAAGGTACGA